>PVHX01002406.1:0-169273 GCA_004024805.1 Geosciurus inauris | reverse complement strand
CTATTACTAGAGAGGGCAACAGTGAGTTGTGGAAGACCGGTAGGGAGGAATAGATGAAGGGTACAGCAATAAATGATAGCAAGAAGAATACAAGATATGTAAGTGGGAGAAACAGGACTATCTGTTACCCCTCCAGTATTTGGTTCAGAAATCCCAGTCTATTATATCCCAGCCGAGCCGCTGGGACTGCCTCCCACAGTCACGCCCGGGGCCGCTTTGGGTCTCAGCTGCTGGAGTGGAGGAGCCGCTGGGACTGCTTCCCACAGACACGCCTGGGGCCGCTTTGGGCCTCAGCTGCAGGAGTGGAGTTCTGAGTTATGGCTCCCGGCCGAGCCACTGGGACTGCCTCCCGCAGATGCGCCCGAGGCCGCTTTGGGCCTCAGCTGCAGGAGTGGAGGAGCCGCTGGGACTGCTTCCCACAGACGCACCCGGGGCCGCTTTGGGCCTCAGCTGCAGAAGTGGAGTTCTGAGTTATGGCTCCTGGCCGAGCCGCTGGTACTGCCTCCTGCAGACGCGCCTGGGGCCGCTTTGGGTCTCAACTGCTGGAGTGGAGGAGCCACTGGGACTGTCTCCCACAGACACGCCCGGGGCCGCTTTGGGCCTCAGCTGTTGGAGTGGAGTTCTGAGTTATGGCTCCCAGCGGAGCCGCTGGGACCGCCTCCCGCAGCCACGCTGCCCCGGGCCGCTTTCGGCCACAGCCGCTGGAGTAGCGCTGTGTCTACGGCTGCTGGTTCTGCTTACCGGCGCGAGTGAAATTTCCTTCCGTGCTGTCCAAAAGCCGGGTGGGAGAAGGTTGTACCGCGGTTTCTGGTCTTTTGTTTGGCGAGACTGGTAGCTGCGTCCCTCTAAGCCGCCATCTTGCCGAGATTCCCCACGTATTTTTTCTAATACTCCTTTATACTTCACTCCAACTGTTACCGTTTATCATTTCATTTCTTTGCTGTACTTTAACATCTTTGTTGGCAAATATAAAATGTCTTATGGGTTAATTATTAGGCGATGAGAAGCAACTCAGTTCTACATGCTTTTCTGTTCAGGGTTCTCATCGCTTCTGACCTTGATAGTGTGGGCGTCCTGTGAAAGGCGGGGCCTTCTTCACGAGGCGACCCTCACACCTGGCCCTGGAATTGTAATGAACGGAGGAGCCAGAAGCAGAAGGCACAGTGTGAAGACTCTATTTATTATTTTATAAAGATCTATTTTTATAATTATATGCTGTATTGAAAGGTTTCTAAAATCTCTGATGCTCTTTTAAAATATGTTATTTTTTATTTTGATTCCAATTTCTTTTTTTTTTTTTTGCCCTGGCATTCACAATAGTGTAGTTAGTATATGAGACTCACTTCTCACATTCTTTCTTTCTCCTCAACTTTGCTGACTCTGTCTCATCCATCTGGGAGTTTACTGGATCTTGACATCGAGAACTGCCTGACCCATAGTCTCCCATCTTGCAGGTGTTCATGCCCACTGCCCGTGTGACACACACAAGCACTCTCATTCTGTCCCCCTTCTGACTTCACTTTTTTTCCTGTCCATTCATTCCAAGTCCATGACAGATCTCTAATTATTTATCTTCCCATACTCTCCATGCTCCTTTGTCTTGCTGGGCTTGCCTTGAAAGCCCTCAGACTCATCAGTTGCTATTTGCATACCCTGAAATGACATTTCTGAACACTTTTGGAAAAACAGCAGCATAGCAGCGCAGATCAGTAGAAATCCAGCTCTGCCGTCTCTTTCCTTACAAGGACTGTGACTCTTCTTGGCCATCATCTGCCAGTCCCAAGTCAAGTCCCTTCCCACTCTACTGAGTTGTCTTTACCACTGAGATTAATTCTGTAACAAGTAAATGTGTATTAATACTATATCCCAAGCTCTAGGGATGCACTATTGAACCAGAACCAAACTCTACCCTTACTTGGCCTGCAAGAGAGTCAGACACATAAAATAGCACTAATGATGATTTAATTACACTTGAATCAAGTGGTTAAAAAAAATGCTATTTATTATTTTATAAAAATCTATTTTTATAATTATATGCTGTATAATTGAGATAGAGAAGGGGAGATGCTAATTGGGCTATGGGTAGGGTTTATTATCAACTTGCTTCTGCTTTTTTTTTTTTTTTTTCAGTACCAGGGATTGAACTCGGGTACTCAACCACTGAGCCGTATCCCCAGCCCTATTTTGTATTTTATTAAGAGACAGGATCTCACTGAGTTGCTTAGCTCCTTCCTATTGCTGAGGCTGGCTTTGAACTTGTGATGCTCCTGCTTCAGCCTCCCAAGCCGCTGGGATTATAGACATGCACCACCACACCTGCTGACTTACTTTTTCTTTTTGCTCACTACATGTGTACTTCTGGGCCAATATTCGGAATTTTTAAAATTTCTTTTAGAACTTTATTTAAATTCTTTTTCAGTCTTCTACAACTTACTTATGTGATTCATCCATGTTGATACATGTAACTTTAGGAATTTATTTTCACTGCTTTATATTATAATACCTCCAATTTTTATCCATGGTCGAGCCTGTATACATTTGGGTTGTTTTCTATTTTTTATCATTATAAAAATTCTCATATGAATAGGAAGGGCATGAAAAAAATTGGTTAATTTTCATTATACATGTAAATTTTATTTTTAGCCATTCATTTCAGCCTTCTCTAATACAGATGAACATATTAGACCACTTTGAAGTTCTGCTGTGTTTAAAATGTTAAGATAAGGGCCCCTGGGTGCCCTTTTATAATCTCTTTATACCTTCTACTTTCCTGTGATAGCTTAATAATTCTTTACATTAAATTTCCTCTGCATTAAAAAAGTCAGTAAATTCAGTTCTAAAATCTAATATTAACCTACAATTTTAAAGTTCCAAATGAGTTGTTAGAGTATGAGAAAATTGCATATTAACACTTCAGTTGTAACTCAAAATTATATCCATTACTTTCAATCTTCAAGAACTTATTCCTTAATAGAAATTTAAAGTGATAATTTTGTTAAGAAATTAGTGGAGGTCTTGATTGTGTTACCTAGGAAATTGTTTACTGGCTGTATTTCTCAGGTTCCTAATATAATGAATAACATGACCACTTCTTCCTTTTTTAATTTTTTTATTTCATGTTAGTCTAAAGGACAGGAGCATACCTACAATTCCAGTCCCACTCTAGTCAACAGCTCTGAGTTTCAGGAGACACACATAAGACCATTCATGCATCCTTAATTTTTGAGATAATGCCATTATTTTCCAAAGTGATTGAACCAAAATATAGCCCCACTTACACTGTTCCACATTATCTTCTCCATTGATACTTGATTTATGCCATTAATGAAATTTGAAACTATTTTAGGAACTTTTAATTTTGTCCGAGATTCACAGTGTCACTTAAGTTGGGGTAGTGGTGGGACTCTTCTAGCACCAGCTTCATACTCACTGAGACACTGGACTCAAACACTCCTGATCTAAAGGTGGAGTCATAGGTTCAGTAACAGAGAATAGGAATGAGAAGAATGGTTTATCTTCAACCCTTTCAGGATCTATGCTGGTAAACTCCAAAATATAAAAAAATAATATGGTAGAATAATAGCTAATTTGAGTTAATACCAGAAATATTGTCTGATGAAGAGTGAAAGAACCCTTGCAAAGCCACCAAGAAACTATTGCCCAGAAGGCTTTTTTCCTCAAGGCAGAAGTCAAGTTAGAAACAGGGAACTAAGTATCTTAACCAGTCATCTATTTACCTAAAATTATATAGACATAGCCTTTATGTAGGCTAAGGTTTGGCCAGACCACAATCAATAGATTTAAAATATTTAAATAGATGCTTCTATGGATAGGGGCCTCATCTTTCTAATTGCCTTCATTAATACAGTTTCACCTGCATATGTGTATATGCAATAATACATATAATTTATTATACAATTTGTACATAGGTTCCATATAATTATCTGATCCTTTATCATCTATCAGTTAATATATGATCTGATCCTGATTCAGGTCAAGGCCCTCTTTTATTTAGGGTTAAGATTTATTGAGCTCTTTGGTGATTTCTTTTGACATTTAAATAGTCTCCTGGTGACATAAATTGTCACCATGAGTAAAACCTTAGTGAGATGAAATAAGTTTTACAATGTTAGAAAATTTAATGCACTTCAGATTTGTATTATTAAAGATGCAACATCTTTCCCCTGTCCTACTAACTACTCATCCCTAATTTTGTGCTTAAGCCTAAATTTCATCTATTTAGCAGATGTAGGTAGTTAGGACAGTTAGGTGCATCTGAGCATCTTCACATTTGTGGTATAGTGCTCCATTATTGAATAATTTGCATTTTTGCATTTGTTTACTAAGTGCTTCATACGCAGTAATCAATAAATATTTGTTAAATAAATCAGTGGTGTGTTTAGTTCAGTGTTGAAAGGGGTTCATGCAAATATTAATAGTTTATAGGAAATCTTTATGTTCATACTTTTTAGTAGCTTGTGGTGTCCATGTAGGACCCTCCCTGGTGGTTGTGAAAATGCAGTCAGAACACCACAGGGGAGAGTTTTCTGTCATTATTTGCAGATAACTGTGGAGTCTGTGGAAAGGTCCCTGCTGTCCTCTTGTTGGCTTGTGATGGGACATGGCATATCTATACTCATTTCCTTGTGAAACATCATTCTTTAGATGGCTGTGTGATGCTGGATGAATTTTTGTTGACAAACCTTCCTTCCCAAAGCTGCTTATCAGACTATATTACTTCTGACTGAAAGCTTATTTTTTTTTTCTTCTGTCTGAATGGATTGCTTGCCAGTAGTGACTTATGGCTTATTTCATCGATTTTCAGTAATGAGATGGAGCAGTATGAGGTAAATGTCTATGCACACGGGCAGGGATTCTAAATCACATTCTGCAGACCACGAGCTTGATGATGCCTTGAGAGTCCATCTCCTTGAAAATGTTTGTGGTGAAGGTTTCTTGCAAAAGCTTTGGTTTAAAGCACAGCACTTAAATGACAGATTTAGAGAAACAGAGTTACACAGTCATTAGAGTGAGAGGTCCATATTGGCCTGGTCAGGCTAACCTCCTTACGGGTCATAGAGGCTAGTTCACCAGGCAGTGCATCTGATGGGTAGTCTCAGTGGATGAGTGAGGCAGAGACAGCATGATGTACTTTTAAGTGCATTGATTTCTCTAGAGGGTAGCATTTAAACATGCAACTGGTCACAGACTACAAAGGACCCATGATCGACTCCTTTGGCTGTGGAATTGCCACAGGATGTTCAGATGTCTCAGCCAAGGAAGACCCTGGAAGGAAAAAGCAGAGGAAATCCTTGCAGACTGCACTCACCTGGTAGCATCCTGGGTTGCTGTCTCATGGTGCTGAATTACCTTTGGCATTCATTCTTTTTTTTTTTTTTTTTTGGTACCAGGGATTGAACTCAGGGGCACTCGACCCCTGAGCCACATCCCCAACCCTATTTTGTGTTTTATGTAGAGACAGGGTCTCACTGAGTTGCTTAGCAGCCCTCGCCATTGCTGAGGCTGGCTTTGAACCCGCGATTCTCCTGTCTCAACCTCCCTAAGTGCTGGGATTACAGGCTTGAGCCACTGCACCCGGCTGGCATTCATTCTTGATCTTGATGATAGGGAGTGTATTAGGTACTCTTACAAGGTTGGATATCTGTGGAATGGAGGAGTCCTTTGAAGAGCATGTATTTGGGCACTGCTAGTTTATGGCTCTTCTCTTCTTCCCATGTGCTTCTTAACCCTCCAGTTAGATTTGCTCTTCGTTGCACAGAGATATTGCTTAGGCTGGTTTCCAAGAAGAACTTCATTGAAAGTTTTTATGAACTGAAAACAAAATAACTTTTCATGATCTAAAAAGACCTCATGATAAGATATGTGACTATAGGTGAGATACAGGAAGGTCTGAACTCAGACCATTTCTCCAAATGTATTAGTTTCCTTTCTGCATAGGAAAATTTTCATTTTCTTTCTTTCTTTTTCTCACTCTCTCTCACACACTTTGTATTATATATGTATATGTTGTATGTATAGATAGATAAATAGATAATAGAGATAGGTAGATAATCCACATATAGACTACCTATCTATTCTTCTTTGGATTACACATACATTTATTAAGTGTCACAAAACACTTTATGTTCTCAAATTAGAGTCCAGGTAGATTTTTCATTACTTCCTTATCATTTCGCCTTTAATTAATGCTCTTCTCTTCGTATGGAGACTCCTCCAGGCCTTTCTTGATGACACCGATAAATCTCACTGCCTCCTTCCCATCTGTTCTCTCCACAGTGCTCCTTCGTTCCATGATCCATGTCACGCCAGTTTCCACTGGTACCCCAGAGTTCCACCTTCTTGTTTCTTCTGTCTCCTGTGTCTAAAATTAACTTGAAACTAAGCATCATCTTCAAGTTAGACACCATGGCATTCTTTAATCTTATAAAAGCAAAACACAAAGTATTGTGCACCATAGACAGCAGTGGCCAGAAATTCTACGGTCAAGACAGCTGCACTCTGGCCTTTAAAAATCATATAAATAATGATTCCATTTCTTACTTCATGTGCTGCTTTCCCTACTTGGACAAATTTTTGTGTCTTGTCTGAGAGGCAGAAATGCACAGATTAGCAACTAATTAAAGTAATGACATAACTTGATACATAGACTATGGTTTTGGTGTAAATTAATTGAGAATATTGAAGATGATATGGAATGAAATAAAGCCGATCCTGAATAGACTGTATTATATATATATATTTAGGAATAAATGGTAAAAGTCTAATAGACTTGTCTATTAGAGCAAACAGAATCATAATCATTTAGTGAATCCCAAAGGAGAAAGGAAAATAATATTAATTTAATCAAAACCAATCATGTAAAAAAAGATTAAAAATATGAACGTAATTTGGGTACATTTTTATACTTGTAAAAATGAATCCCAAATCCAAAGTGACTCAGTAAATAAACTATAATTTCCTGACAGAGAGTTGAGGAGATAGAGAAAAGATACTGAAGGAATTGAACAGTAGAAAACCTTCTTGAGGAGCAAAGACTGAGCGACTGAAAAAAATCCTGGGAATTTGTTTTTCATTCTGATCAATCTCTATTTATGTTTCTTGGAGAGATATGATACATTTGACCACTTCATTTCTACCCGGGGTGTAAGATAATAAGAGCAACCAGCCTGCTAAGAACTCAAAACCAGATGGTGTATATGTGTGTCGTGCTGAGTTGATGGTTTGGAAATGGCAGCCCTGCAGAATGGCTGGAGCCAAATAATACTTCAAGGTAATCCTGCTTCAGACCCACTTGTGCATCTCTGTACAATGTATACATTTAATCCAGTTAGTTTAGTGAATTTTAAGTTGTAGTGGACAGGATGATATACACACAGCAATAGAAAAACGTAGATAAAAGGTCTCTAATGAGATTTGTTAGCTGTCAGCTCAAATAAAACTCTAATAAAAATGGCAGAAATCTACAGTGGTTTTACAATATTGGCAAACTGCTTCTAAAGCAAATAACCAAAAATCAGTCCATTTTCCAGTGAATAGTAGGCTGTTTCATAATTTTCAAAGATGTGAGTTAAAGACAAAGACTCTTTTTCTTTGCAGTGCTGGGGATCAAACCCAAGGCCTCACACACTGGTAAGCACTCTACTCCTGAGCTCTGTCCTCAGCCTGATATCTGAAGTAAAGAAACAACAAAACCTCCAAATATCCTCTGTCTCCTTTTATTCAGAAACTAGAAGATAGTTTTACAGCTTCTGCATTTCTTGATCTCCACCTTCTCACTTGGAGAAATCTGTAGCAGTGCAGGTGAGGGGCCACCTACCATAGTTGCAGGCAGAGGAACTAACAGAGAGGCCAAACAGTGAGAGGGAGCCACCAGGGGATGGCATGGACACTGCTGTGTCAGATGGTGCTTTGAATAAGATGATGAGGCAGCCATAGGAAAGCGCGGACTCCATTTGTATGTGCTGTTAATCATACAAATTTGGCAAAATGTTGTTCAGCCTATTATGTGTATATTTGTAGAAATGCTTTCTTTTTACTCTGCCAAAATATGAAATTGTTTCTGCCCTTTTTCATTTTAAAGTTCCATCCCATTCCTATTCCTTTTAAAAAAGTCTTCACAGAAGGATCTGCATCCCAAGATCAGCAAATCATTCATTTACCTAAAATAAAAAAATTATTAAGTAATTTAGTTCCATGTTAAATTTGTTTCTTTTTCCTCTCTTTGGAAAGTCTGTTATTTAGGTATAAACATAATTAAGATCATCTTACCTTTTTGGTGACTTGACCATTTTATCAGTATAAAATGTACCCCTTTTGTGGTAATAGAGATCAGATATCCCTTATTCAAAGTACTTGGGGGGCTGAGGTTGTGGCTCAGTGGCAGAGCGCTTGCTTCGCACGTGTGAGGTACTGGGTTCGATCCTCAGCACCACATAAAAATAAATAAAGACATTGTGTCCATGTATAACTAAAAAGTATTTTTAAAAAATACTTGGGATCAGAGGTGTTTTGGGCTTAGGATTTTTTTCTGATTTTGGGATATTTGTACATACATAGTGAGAAGGAAATCCTGGGGATGGGATCCAAGGCTAAACACAAAATTCATACATGTTTTACAAGCATATTATACATGTAGCCTGAAGATAATTTGTACATTTTTAATAACTAGTACACAAAACACAGCTAAAGGGGCTTGGAGGATCATTTGTCCCCCTTGGGTATGTGGAATAGACTGTATTGGGCACTTGCACTTTGATGGACCCATCACAAGGTCAAGTGTGAAATTTTCTATTTGTGGCATCCTGTTGGCACTCAAAGTGTTTTGCATTGTGGAGCATTTTAGATTAGAGATGTTCAACCTGTGTAATTAAAAGTCACAAAATCAGCATCTAAAAAAGCTGATTCATGTATTTAGAACAGAGGTCTGGTTGTTTACAAAGCCAAGTCTGGTACCAGGTACTATATCCTGGAGTTTTGAGGTAAAAAGTAGTAGCAAATCACTTGTTTGGAAAGTATTGCAATAACAGTAACTAGAACTGTTTTTCTTGCATTTATCCACCACCAAGTTTTTCTGTTTCCCAGGATGCATAAAACAAACCATTGTTTTCCAAATATTTCTCTTTTTCAGTACCGAGCCAAGGTTCTCTTTCCTTTGCCTATAGACAAAAATCCCGCAGAATTTTTATATATCGTACAGTTTCTTGGCCCTTTGAGCTTACCAAATCCTGCTGTGATTAGCCAATCTTTAAATCTAGGGGAAATTTAGGAAAGGAATGAAGAGACTAGCTAACTATATTCCAAGAGTATGGAAGCCACTTTTTAAACTTTTATTTTTAAGTAATTTGGAATTATTATTTTTTTAATATTTTTTTCAGTTGTAAATGGACAAAATATCTTTATTTATTTTTATGTGGTGCTCAGGATCGAACCCAGTGCTTCACACGTGTAAGGCGAGCACTCTACTACTGAGCCACAACCCCAGTCCCTGGAATTATTTTATACTGAGTAATACAAAAACAACAACAACAAAAAAAACTTAAGTATGTCCAATAATCACCTTTAAGAAATTAAATGCTCTCAATGTAGTCGAGGTGCTTGCATCCTTCTCCCAATGTCATCTTCCCTGCAGAGGCACCTCAGTGTTACTAATCTGCTTATTTTACTAATCTTCATATTTTAATTCAAGTACATGTGTCCTCATATTTATCTTTGTATTTTTTGAAATTTATTTTGATCATGTCAAAATATGCCATTCTTTTTAAAAAAATATTTTTTTAGTTATTGATGGATGTTTATTTAATTCATTTATTTATATGTGGTTCTGAGAATTGAACCCAGTGCCTCACACATTCTAGGCAAGCACTTTACCACTGAGCTACATCCCCAACCCAAAATATACTATTCTTATTTCTTTTTTTAGTTCAGTGTTTGGCTGTGAAAATTAAAAACTGATATGTAAGTAGAATTTCCTTATATGAATTTAGCACACTGTATGTATCCAACTTTTTTGAAGCGACAACTGCTGAAATTAATTGTCAGCAGGTGTAATTAGTACATATGTATGTACTCCAGGGAATGCCCTCCTTTAAGTTACTAGGAGCCATGAGCATCCTTAAGTAACTGAATATTGTCAATTGTTCTTCAAAGTGGTTGTCCAGATTTCCATTCCCACCATAAGCTTTCTGGTTGTTCTGCATCTTTATAACACTTGGTATTGTGAGCATTATGTTATGAATCATTACACTGGTGAGAAATGCCATCTCATTGTGGTCTTCTGTGGTTATTTGTCACACAGGGCACCTCAATATGTTTATTGGCCAGGTTGGCATGGGGGTTATTATTCCCTGGCCTGGGCACCTGATGTCTCACACTCTAGTAGGGATGACAGATTCAAATGGCTAAAATCTTAAAAATGGTATAGACAGATGTCTTAAGTATGAAATTATTCCCTGACTCATTTAAGTTACTTCTGGTTATCAAAACACAATGCTTGCCAGCACGTGTCCTGTTTTATTCTCAGTTGTGACAGCCTCAGCTTCTCCTACTCTGGTTCTGGCTATAGAAAGAATGACAATAAGCCTTAAATCATTAACGCTCAAGATGAGGCTAAGTCATAAGGAAAAATACAGCATCCCTCCAGCTAAAATGGACTGAGAACAGCAGGATTTGGGGAGCCTAGATTAACAGCATGGGGGTTTTTGTGCTGAGCGAAGGGATGGAAATAGATGCTCTTTAGAACCTTTTTTGGGGGGTGTGGGGGGCCTTTATGCTGTGCCTGAGTGAAGAACCATCCAGAAAGCTTTCACAGACTTTGCACTGCCTGTGTGTGTGTGTGGGGGGGGGGGGGTTAAGTACTTGTTATGTTTTCTTAAGAGGTGATGAGTAAAATTGTTTGACAAATTATTTCTAGTAGAAGCAGCCAGAAAATTCCCCTGAACCTACTGTTGGTGCAAAGTAGGTAAGGCTTTGACCCCAGGGAACACACATCCTGTCCCTTCTATGGTCTGAATTATCATTTGCCTCACTGTGCTACAGTATGTTGCCTGCCTTCTCTCAGCTCTAGGCCATACATACTTTTATCCCCACTTTAGAACTTCATTCCATGACATTGGTTTGCAGTGTTTCAGTGCGCTCTCCCTGAGATGGTACGAGTGAAACCCGGCTGATGGAAGTGATTCAAGTTGTTATTGATACTGAGAGCTCTTTGGGGAAAATGGTTTAGGTATCTCTGTTTATATTACTTTGGAAAGATTTTTTCACAAATACTGAAAAACTCAAGGAGAAGGTCATTTAATTCAAATTTGCAGACAGAAAATTGATCTGTATTAGAGTCTGGACGATTGTGTTCAGCTAATTTCTTTCTGACTTCAAGACAAGATTTCTACCACTTCCTTTGTTGGGAAAATGTCTGAATCTAAGAGATTAAAGCATAGGAAAGCTTCTTCATGTTTAGAGTGAGTTATTTTATCATTCTGACTCCCTTCATCCTTTTATTTACACTTCTTGAATGTTCATTGAACCTCTCTGGTGAGTGTAACCAGGCCATAGATGTGCTGCTCTGACATCACGGAAGTGTGCTGATGGATGCTGCTTTCTGTTGGGTCTCTTTGTGTGTGCATGTGTGTGCATGTGTGTTTCACTTGTGCTGAGGTGAGTGCAAATGAAGTAGTGTTTTTAAGATAACTCTTCTAACCTATAATAGCGAGTTATAAATATCCATGGTTTCCTATTCCTAGGACTAGCTCTGTAATGGGGCTTTTGCTCTGTTTTGATCCTGTGCTGTGTTGCAGGAACGCAGCTCACATTCTGTTCCACTGTGTGTCTTCAGCACTTGCTGACAGGTTTCTGCACTTGTCTCCCTACAGGTTATCCAGGCCGTCTTTTTCGGGATCTGCGTGCTGACTGATCTTTCTAGTCTTCTGACGAGAGGAAGTGGGAACCAAGAGCAAGAGAGGCAGCTCAGGAAGCTCATCTCTCTGAGGGACTGGATGCTAGCAGTGTTGGCCTTTCCTGTTGGGGTTGTAAGTATGACATAGAATGCATTTAGCCACAACAAAACTTGAATCTTATTTCAGATTTTTAAGAGGAAAAAAG
This sequence comes from Geosciurus inauris, assembly GCA_004024805.1. Classification (NCBI taxonomy): domain Eukaryota; kingdom Metazoa; phylum Chordata; class Mammalia; order Rodentia; family Sciuridae; genus Geosciurus; species Geosciurus inauris. The sequence continues at coordinate 157,159 of PVHX01002406.1, read as the reverse complement.
AAAAGGTGTATTATAGGGGATTGATTTCCTCCTTCCTTCCCTCTTCTTCCTTCTCTTGGTGCTGGAGATTGAAGCTAGAGTCTTGTGCATGCTAAGCACACATACTAACACTGAGCTGCACCACCAGCCCTGAGTTTTAGATTTAGATTTGTGATGAGTTCTCAAGGATGAGTACCACAGACTGGGGGGCTTAACTGAGGGAAGCTTATTTTCTCACACTTCTGGAGTCTGGAAGTCCAAGATCAAGATATCAGTAAGGTTGGTTTCTTTGAGGCCTCTCTTTGCCTTCTAGATAATCCCCATCTCATTGTGTCTTATATCCCCTTCCTCATGTGCTGGTCTGTACCCTAATTTCATCATTTATAAGGAGACCACTCACGTTGGTCGGGGATGACCCTCCTGGCCTCATTTAACCTCAGTTACCTCTTTAAAGGCCCTGTCTCCAGGTGTTGTTACATCCCAAGGTTCCAAGGGTTAGGACTTCAACATAAGATTTTTTGAGGGGACACAGTTTAACCTGTAATAGTTTTTAAACAGTCCAGAACTTGACATGTATAGTAATTTTATCAAATACTAGAATTAGTTCACACTTGTTAATTTACTCAACTTATCAGCTGTGCCATTAGTTAGCGTCACTTAAGTAAATGCCACTTAATGTTTGGATCCATTCCGGCTTCACTGATTTTCTTTGTCTCCGGTTAGAGTATCTCCATACCTCAACTTCTTTCCCAAGTTTGTTAATTTTCCTACATCTGCACATAAACTTTGTTTCTTCAGACGCTCTACAAGATTCTAGATTTGAACTCATGTATAGCCTGGAAAAGAATGAGAGAATTCTATATCAAATTGAGAGGATGAGTAAGAGGTTTTTTTGGGGGGAGGGGTAATACCAGGGATTGAACTCAGGGACACTTGATCACTAAGCCACATCCCCAGCCCTATTTTGTGTTTTACTTAGAGACAGGGTCTCACTGAGTTGCTTAGCGCCTAGCCATTGCTGAGGCTGGCTTTGAACTTGTGATTCTCCTGTCTCAGCCTCCCAAAGTTTTTTCCCTAGTTCAAATTCAGACATCTTGCTTGCCACCTTTTCCACGGAGAAGCAGAGGTGCCACTGACATGGGCAACAGGAGCACCAAGTCCAAGGCTTGTGGGCAGAGCAGTTGGAAAGTTGTGCCCAGATCCTTCCTGTGGCTCTTCCTCATAGCTGCCAGAGGCCCCCATGTGTGGCTGTGGTTCTTTTTCTGTGTGATGAGTTGCATTTTCTTGGATGAGGTAGCCCTTAACTCCTGGGAACTGCACAAGGTCAAGGGGGGAGCTTCACAGGCAGTCACTGCCCCTCTCCTTCCTTCAGGTTTGTCTTCTGAAGACCAGCTGAGCAGGCACTCAGATCTAAGCCATCTAGCAGATCTCTCAGGTTCTGTCCTTTATATAACAGGTCTAAATGCTTTACATATTATTTAATATTCCTTCTTTGCAGTTGCCTTATAAAATTCAAATACCTTCTATCAGAGTAGCCATATAGAAGAAAAGTTTCATAGCATAAAGTGTAAAGATGGAAGCTTTTTACATAAAAGAATTATCTAGATATTCAAGTCTGTGCGTGTCCATATAGTCTGTGTGTATCTTTTTTTTTTTTTTTAACCTGATACTTCCTTGAATTTCTATAGAAGTATCATTGCCTCTGGAAATCTTTCCTGGGTGAAAAGAATGCAATAGCAATACAATAAAAATAGGAGCACAGTATGGGTATGTTTTCTCTTAGCTCCACATCTCCTGTTAATTGATATCGGAGTGCTTCCACAGGAACGTTCTGACTTATGGAGTAAATTTTGCCCCCTCCTCAAAGGCTTTTTGTATAGGCTCTTTGGACGGTTGTGACATTCTTTGGGGGAAATTTTCTACACCGTTTTGTGCTTGAGACTTGAGGTATTCATCAACTTTGAGTGTCTTTCCTAAATGTGGTGTGTGTTTCACGGTGTATGAGTTTGTAAGCCTTTTGATTTGCTTCTTTGTTTTATCACATCTGATGTTTTCCTCTGTGATTCACTGTTTTTATTGCTGTGTCCGTATTTTGGAAGAAAGGAGAGGAGTAGCACTACTCTTCATCTCCAAGCCCTTGTTAACCAAAAGTCCCAGCATTGCATCCTTCACAGCACAGCGTTCACCTTGCCTGGTGACGCACTCCCTATCAGGGGCCAGCTTCAGCCCTGCACCCAGCACCTCTATCCTGTGCCTCTGGGCGCATAGGAGGTGATCAGTGTTCTGCAGTCACTGAAGAAAGTAAAGCATTAGTGATGAATTACAGATATGCACCTTGCTGATTTCTTTCACTCATTGTTTCCTTGGCTACCTATATTTTATAGTCACTATTTCCATTTTTCATAATCTTTCTTATTATTATAGTGAGTTATACTTCCTTTTATAGTCACCAGCCTGTTGTTTTTCTTGAACTTCCTTAAGTTTATGTTATTTTTCTTTCCTTTTCTTTGTTCTCCTTCTTCCTTCTTCCTTTCCCCGCTTCCCCACTCTTCCCCAATTAAGAACAATCTTGGCCAGTATTTTCTGGAAATCTTACATTTTCCACTGTTTCCACCTTAATCTGTCATTTGACTTTGTATCTGTTTACCCAGTTTCTACCAGATTTCTAACTCTAATGAATGAAAATTCATCTTGAGGCAAAACCCAAAAAATCTTGATAAATGGCTTCTTCCAAGACCAATTAATTTTATTGTGAAGTCATGCAGTTGCTCAGAAAGGCCTAAAATACCACTGTAGATTTTTGTTTTGTGTTTGTGGTACTGGGGTTCAAACCCAGGGTCTCACACATGCTAGGGCCTCACATGTGCTAGGCAAGTGCCCCTACCACTGAACTACACCCTCAGCCCTTTTTATCTTTGGTGCCTGAGGGGATTGAACTCAAGGGTGCTTAACCACTGAACCACATCCCCAGCCCTGTCTTGTGTTTTATGTAGAGACAGGGTCTCAATGAGTTGCTTAGCACCTTGCCGTTGCTGAGGCTGGCTTTGAACTTGTGATTCTCCTGTCTCAGCCTCCCAAAGTGCTGAGGTTATAGGCATGTGCCACGGCGCCTGGCTACACCCTCAGCCCTTTTAGAATTTTAATTTTCTTATAGGGTCTGAATAAGTTGTCACTGCACTCGGCCCTGCATTAGAGTTTAAATTCTATGTTTCCTAAGAAAATGAAATAGTCCTCATCACAAGTAAAAACAACTTTGAGATGATTCTAGAAGAGGTTGGCACATATAAAATCTTCACCAACTCTACAAGATATGATTAGAATACCAGAAATGGTTACTTAACAAATAACTTTAAGATTGAACTCAGATAAGGAAGACATATTCAAGAAACATTCATTCAGGCGCATACTGGCTTGCTCTGAGACTGTACACTTATCCCAGGACAGGACAGGCCCAGACCTTCAGGGCCCCCTAAGATGCACTCAGAGAAGGATATCTGCACCTTCACAGGGGAAGGGGCAGGGTAGCATCTAGGCTAGAGCAGCCCAAGGCGATACCAGAGAAAAGATGTACTGGTGAAGTGGTGAGATTTGATTGTGTGCATTTTTTTCAAGCAGAATAACAAATGAATCCAGTGCCTAGACTGGAATTGATGAAAAATGTACAATTGTTCTTCATTAAGAGGGCTGCACTGGATAGCCACTGGAGACACATCTAGGGTTTGGGGAGAGGAGCACTTTCATACTCATCTTACTCTTTGTTTGTTTGTTTGTTTTTTGGTAAAAGTATAAGCTTACTCTCTTTAAGTGCAGTGGTATCTTGCCAGCACAAAAGTCAACAAACAGGAGACAAAAGACATTCTTGGTTTGATTGCTCCTAATAAACTTCAGTGCTTCCAGACCACATAATGTCATAGAATTATTTGTAATGCTTCTTTAAAAGGGTGACAGGGTTCAGAAATAAACTGCACATGGTAAGAAGAGCCTCCCGTGGGTTATCCCTGTGAAATGAATTGCAAGGCTTTGGGAGTGGTGGTGATTTCCGGCCATTAGCATTACTAATCAAGGCCAGCTTTGCATTTGTGGGAATCGACACAAATCAAGATGATACACGCTATGTTCACTCAAGCAATGCTGCCTGATTTCTTCAAGGTCACAGTGAAACAAACCTTTACTCCAATTATCTTTGATTGGACTGTTTCATTATTTTTATATATCCTTGAGGTAAGAGAGAGCTTGAAGTAGATGCATTAGGTCCACGGGTCACCAAATCATATTTAGTGCTCCATGCTCACATAAAGCAGTTACTGTCAACTCTCAATTAACCTTGTTCCTGGAGGATGCATTAGTGCAGAAATTACAAATCCTGCATAAGCCACCCTGTCTTCCTTGCTGCCTTGGTTGCAGCTGAAATGTTTATGTGCACATGTGTGCATGTGAGAGAGAGAGAGAGAGAGAGAGAGAAGGAGCACCAGGAAAAGCTTGGGCCAAAAAGTCCATCATGCATATACCATGAAGCAAAGATAACACTGCTTCCCCAGGAACAAATTGACAGGAAGTGGGAGGTAGAGGAAGCCTATTATAGCAAGGAGCACTTGGCGCGGTCAGCCATGCACCTTGCAGCCAGGGCAGCACAGCAGGGAAGCCCTCAGGACCCAAGGATTTCAAAGCCCAGATGCCATACTTTCCACCTTGGGTTGCTGGAGGTAGGACCTGTGCTTGCCTAGTGCTCCAAAGGTGCTTAGATGTTTGTTCTATGGAATTATGTTTGTATCAACCAAAATGATGCAAGGTGTTTACTTCAGATGTTATGAATCATTTGCACACGTGTCCATCAGGTACTGGCCACAAATGCTGTTTCCATCCTTCTGCAGTTGTGAGCCCTGTCGGCTGGGCATCTCCCTTCAGGCCTGGGAGCCACAGGAAGAATGAAATGCCTCTTCAAGTGACTCCTTGTGGCTTTGCTCCAGGAAGCATTCATATTTAACAAGGAAGAAAGTTCTTGTTTGATTATTACCAGTTAAGTTGGTCAGGCACATGCCTGTAATACCAGTTACTCAGGAGCCTAAGGCAGGAGGATCATAAGTTCAAGGTTAGTTGGACAACTTCACAAGACCCTGTTTCAACATAAAAATAAAAAAAGACTGGGGACCCTGGGTTCAGTCCCCAATACTGGGAGGGGTATAAGGAGGAAATAAAGGAAAATACTATTACAACAAAATAAAATAAATCTCTGATGCAAACTCTGAGAAAAAGTATGATACAACTATTTTCAAAAGTAATTCATCACCAGGCATGGTGGTGCACGCTTATAATCCCAGCTGCTTGAAAGCTTGAGGCAGGAGAATCCCGAGTTCAAAGACAGCCTCAGCAATTTAGCAAAGCCCTAAGCAACTTAGGAAGACCCTGTCTCTAAATAAAATATAAAAAGTACTGGGGATGGATGTGGCTCAGTGATTAGGGGCCCCTGAGTTCAGTTCCCCAAGTCTTCATTTATTGATATACTACCTAAGTTTAAGCTGTATGAAGAAAACTTTGAGACGTATTAAAGTTTAGATTATTGGGCTGGGGTTGTGGCTCAGTGGTAGCGTGCTTGTCTAGCAAGTGTGAGGTACTGGGTTTGATCCTCAGCACCACATATAAATAAATAAAATAAAGATCCATCAACAATTTAAAAATTTTTAAAAAAGTTTAAATTATCATATCCCTACAATTAAACAATATTATTTTCATTACACATTTATTAAATGTAAGAGGTTGGCTTAAATAGAAAATAAGCATATCAATTAATTACTAATATTAATATCAGTGTAACAAAGTAAAGGAATTTGATTTTATTTGTGATTGCAAATAAAAACAAATGTTTTTGCTTTTGTTTTGAAATTTAAGGGGAAATATTTTAAAAATACATTGTTTACTTTCTACTACTAGTATAAGATTGAATTTAAAAATATACTTTCTGTTAATCCTTTCTTTATTAAATTTTCACACAAATACCTAAAATCAAACCCTTTTTTATTTTCTTTAAGCCTTAGCTAATGTTTTAAGTTACTTTAAATGTCCCTTTTCACCTCTGAAATTAAAAATACAATACCAGCTGGGTCATATTTTCTGGCAAAACCAAGTTCACGTCTGATTCAGTCAATCATATCCTCGCCCCCTGCACAGAAATGAGGCTATGAGTTAAGTTGCCAAAAGGGAAGGGTCATAGATGACAGTTTATTCAAGATCAGTAAGCAAAATAAGTCATATTTCCCTATTTCCTGGAGAAAGGCTCAGAACACTGTAATTATATAACCGAGGTAAGTGTAGGTTGTGTGTTTCATTTCCTGCTGATCCATGCATCAGGGACGATGTCTAAATATTAATTCAATATTAGTTGAGTGTAATCTGTTCCACTCTAGCTTAAGCAATAAGGATATTTAATCTCTCATAAAACAGTAGTCCCATAGACAGGTAGTTTCAAGGTGGTATTGCTCAGTATTACGATTTAAGAATTGGGCATTTTCTGTTTTAAACTCTTCCCTCTTCATAAAGTTACCCTTTGACCTTGGGATTGGTATTGCATTCTCAAGAGGTTAGACAGAGCACCAAGGATTGCATCCTTCACATCCACGTTCAAGGCATGAAGAAGAATAAAATCTCTTTAGGGAGTTTCCCACCCTGAAATATTTCTCTCTTCCTCAGGTAAATGCATCATTCCAGAAGCTCTAATTGCAGGTTTCCCCTTAGGTCTTGATGGTTGGAACCGTTGTGTGGCTAGAACCAACATCATGAGAGGCCAGAAAAGCAGGTGGGAGCAGCAGGGAGGGAGGCCACCATGGGAGGTTAAAGTGATTTATCCTTGGGGCTGGGCATATTGGTGCCCAAACAAAATCAGGGTTTTAAAAAATATTATAAGTAACATTTTAAGAATTACAATGGAATATAACGTAATTAAAAGTTTAGGTAATTCATTTTTTATTCATGTTGATATGAAGAATGCTGATCAGTCTAATCATGGACACTTTCTGTTGTAGTGAGTAAAGGCCTATTTTTCCATTCTCTTCCAATAACATGTTCCGTGCATTCTTGCTAGTTTATCATCATAAACTGTTGAAGAGAAAATCTCATCTCTTAGGCAATGGTTTATGTTTTATTTCTGAAACTCCTACAAAATTTGTCAGAGGTGGATTTGTTTTAGACCACGAACTTAGAAACACAGATAACTGGGTTCAAGGAGTAAAATCTTCAAATTTCCATCTCCCTAGAAATCATGGAAAAATATTATACTCCTATATTATTTCACAGAGTTCTCACTCTTTTTTTTTTTTTAATTTTTTTTAGTTGTAGATGGACGCAATATCTTTATTAATTAATTTATTTATTTATTTTATGTGGTGCTGAGGATTGAACCTGGTGACTCACACATGCGAGGCAAGCGTTCTGCCACTGAGCCACAGCCCCAACCCCGAGTTCTCACTCTTTCTGAGCAAAAAGATCACAAAATTATCTCAGAAAATGAAGATATATATTTTTCTATAGTTATATTCATATGTATTTGAAAGTTGATCTCAAGATAAGTTAGAAGTAATCTTCAGTAACATTAATAATGTGTGTGTATTAGAAAACAAACATACACAAACATGATTCTTGTCCTACACCAGAGTCCTGTGTATGTCCTTGTTTTGGAGACCAAAGATAAGATGTAATATTACTTCTTGTCTACATATCTCCCTCCTTACCCCATCCTTTCTGTTCCTCTACCCCCAAGTATTGTTTCCTACACAGAAGAAACAATTTGTTCCTCAAATTACAACAGTCCCCATGGTGTTTTGAGGTAACTCTCATCTGCTTTGGCTGGATCAAAGAGTGCTGTGTTATATCAGCTGGATATAAAAACATTTTCTTTCCAAAGGAAAGAGCTACACAAGATTTGTTAACTATTGTTGAACCCATGTTATTACCATATTAATGATTTGCTTATTTTACCACAAATAGCCAGTCTTGATAGGACTTTCTTTCATCATGTCTTTTTTTGAGACATAGTTATAACTGTGCCAGAAACTCAGGTGGGAAGATGAGATGAGAGATGGTGAGGAAAGAGTGCAGCCACAATTCCTATGTGGCCTTGCTAAATAAACCAGTTCACTGTCTCCTAAACTCCTCTGAAGAGCCAATTTGTGCAGCTTCCCTCTAGAGAATTTATTCTGTAGGTGGATCTGTAATTGATCCACCCATAGGTACATACTTACACAAGGAGTTTGGGCTGCACTGGTGAAGTTTGAACAATGAAGAGACCTGTATCACAGAGGGAACCAGAAGCAGCCCTTCAGTCCTAATCCGCTTTAGGTGAGTCCTAATCTCACCACCTGATCTTAAGGAGGTTCTCCTCTCCTCTCCCCTTTGTTTGCCTTAAAAATCAAATACAGAATACGATTTATTCTGTTTTTTTGGGGGGGCGGGCAGGGGACTCGACCACTCCCCAGTCCTATTTTGTGTTTTGTTTAGAGACAGGGTCTCACTGAGTTGCTTAGCACTTCGCCTTTGCTGAAGCTGGCTTTGAACTCTGGATCCTCTTGTCTCAGCTTCCCTAGCCACTGGGATTACAGGCGTGTGCCACTGTGCCGGGCAAGATTTCCTCTTCATAAGCACAGATAACTAAACAGAAGCCTGAGTGCACCCATGGCCAGAGGATAATGTAAGCATGCAAGTGCCCAGAGGGCTGCCATTAAACAAAATTAGCATGAAGGCAACAAAGTCAGTTCCAGATTTATTGGTACAGTTAGTTATGTTTGAATATTCAGGAACCCCTAACTGCAGCCCCCTACTCCAACCCATTACCTCAGTGTTCTGAAGAAGACACCCTTCACCCAGAGGCTTTGCTCGTTTGGTTCTAGCCTGTGAATGAGCAGCTCTACCTCTATTTCCTGGGACTCCTCACCACCTCCCTTCCCACAGTGCAAAATCCACAAACAACTCAAGAGTCCGAAAAACCAAGGAACAAGAGCTAACTTCTCCTGTGTATATGCTGTGGGCCAGGCAATGTGCTAAGGGTTTTCCTTAAATGATTTGGTTCTCAGAGCCCCATTAGGTAGGAGTTTCCATTATTCTCACTTTATTACAGAGATAGGACAGGCTCCCATTTCACAGCTTGCCTGCCTGAGGTTGTGCAGCTTGTACCTGAGGCTAGTAAATCGAGCAGGATTTGAACTCCAACACGGACTAATGGAGTGCTTACTCTTAGCAACTATTCTAGCATCTGTTCCAAACTTTTTGACAAACCAAGCCTAACTTTGCTTTTCATCATGTAGTTCATAGATATTTGAGCTACATACATACAGCCTGAGCCGACCAAAATTTCTAATTTCGGAGGATTTTTAAAAAAAGAAAAAGAGGCGCGCAGAATCTGAAATGAAAATGAATGCTTTATCTGTTTCCTTGATGTTTAACAGAAGACCAAGTTCATGTGTGCTTTTTGTTGTTTCCCTTTGATAATTCTTTTTCACACTATGGGGTCCAATGCTTCATAGTTTTACAGGCCAGTTTGAAAAGTACAGGTTTTGATAAGAAAAGAAAGTTCTTCCCACTTTGTCTTTTCATTTTAATAGTTGCATAAGCTAATGCATATTTACCCATTATGCTTGTTTTTAATATATGAAAATAAGATTTTATCAGTGAAATTAGCTACATTTAAAAAAAAAACAGATTACTAAATGCATCCAGTGTAATCTGAAAATTGTCTCTGGGCTTCCACGAGGGCATGGTTTGTAGCTACATAATTGCAAAAGAATGTGTTTGGCAAGAAGTGATCCAGGACATTCCACGTGGGCAGGAATATCCTAACAAATGAATTATGCCTAGTCAGTAAAATATTTTACTAAGAATTCCTGAAAGTCATTTTGTTCTCCCTAGTCAAGAGTGAGTTTTCAGTCAAATCTGCTTTTCTTTTTAAATTTGTAATTTATACCTCCACCCATTTTCAACAAGGACTTGAGGTAGTGTAAGTGAAATCAGTTAATCAGAAAATATCACAACATCCTAGGCCTCAGTGTTATTCATCAAAGGCCTCCTGTAAATAATCTTGCCTATTTGGGCATTCTCTATATCACGAGGTAAACAAAATAGAACAGCTTTCTTAACCTTTGTATCTGGAAAGGGGAGGAAAACCAGAAAGATGCAGAAACCTTTGATAAACCTTCTAGCAAATTCAGTTAACCTATATTGAGTGCTTGTCACTATGTTAACCATTATTATGTGATTTCACTGACTCCAGAAGAGGATCTTACATAAACAAGAGGCATTGGGTAACAGGAAGTCACTTGACCCCACAGATTGTGGTAGGAAGAGGACTGGGGTCCTTCAGGGATGCCATCCTGGCCGTAGCAGCAGTTTCTTGCTCTGCTTCTGACCTGTGTAGAGAAGATGCCTGCCTTATTGGACTTGGTCAGAAATGTTTGATGAACAGCATTTGTGCTTAAAGAATCTCAAGCAAAAAGGGCAGGAAGGGAGGAGAAAGATGGAAAAGCTTTAGGGGAAAAAACTCACCCATGTGAAGTTGATTTTCTTTGGGATCCCTGGTGTCTTTCGCAAATCAGCATCAAAGCACATGTCTCTCCCCAACCTGGCACCTTCCTGAACTGCTGATCCTCAGAGTAATTAGTCAGTAAAACTCCTCCTGTCTCTCAGTTGACAAGAAGGGTTCTTCTGTCACAAAAATAAAATCCATAATTGGTCAGCTATTCTAGAGGGGCCCTAAATAAGTAGTTGACAAGGAATTCAGGAGCACCAAATGCCAAGGGAGAAAGAAAAAGTTCAAAGTGCTGCCAAGCACTTGGGTTGCACATACACATCTTTGAGCCATTTTAGTTCCAAAGATGACCATTTGCTTGCTGATACCTTCTGCTTTAGGTATACAGTGTAGGTCATTGTAGAGAAGGTTTAAAGGCAAAAACAAAAGTCTACACAAATTCCCACAGGAGATTTATCACTTTTATAATAAGAAAAAGCCACAAAACATATTAGAAAAGCCCTCAGACAAGTACTTAATGTTTGGGAAATAAATAACATTCATATTTGCAAACGCATTCCCAGTTAGGGATGTTCATGTTCTAAATTAGAGGGCAAATCAGAGATAACAAAGAAACAACATGTTGTTGATATGATGCTATGAAACAAATACATCAGTGTCTCCATAGTTTTTCTTGTTGCTAACTATGTACACAATTGCTGTTGCACACTGGTACATGGTGTGGCATATTTTCTTAGTTTGTATATAATTTGAAAGTAACAAAACAGAAAACTGGATCCTTCCTCCTCCTGTCCTATTTCCATAACAGTTAGAAGGGAATGGGGATTCATCTGGGCATGTTCTGGTATGCTAGGACAAGTACTCAAATGTCCCATAGTCCAGGACCAAAACCTAAACACTTGATTTTGTCAATCTCTGTTAAGATAGTTCTCTCAGTCAGTGAACTCATTCCAGTTAAGTGATTACATTCTAAAATTTAAATCAGAAGGATACATCATTTATGATGAGAAAAAGTATTCAGGTAGATTAAAATCTGCCTAAGCTCTCCCAACAGGCAAAATAACTTTGAAATAGCCAAAAGGATGCCAGGTGATTTCTGGGTGAACTTGAAGTCAAGACAAGGAGTGGTAATTGAATAATATCAATGATGGGTGATCAAATTTAATGTTTCTTTTTCTTTGTAGGATTGACTTGCTAGGTAGACCAGAATGCTTTCTTCAGTGACTAAGGGACTCTCATCTATACAAGGTTAGAGATGGTTTCTTGCCCTTCAGTGCCTATAAGCCAACTCACCATTGTGGCCCCATTTCTTCTGTTAACATACCTTTCTTGGGAAGACTAATTCATTTGAGTAGACTTTACCTTCCACTGTGACTGTAGTGTTCTGGTCAGTGGTCTTCAATAATTCTGATATTATACCTGAGTCACTGAATGTAAGCACTCATTGACAGTCTTCTAACACAGTATGCTTCTGCAAAAGGATAATCTAATTAACTTTCATTAGATTATATTAAATTAGATTTTTCTTAATTTTATTCTCAGATGATAACTTTAAATTCTAGTTGTGGTTAGCTGAATCTACTATTATATACTTAGAGCTACCCTGTGGATATTCATGTTAATATAATTATATCTGTAACTAAACTATAGTCCCCTTTTATTTTTTTTAAAAAAGAGCAATACATAGACAACAAGAGTTTGATTATTAAGTGATTTTATGAGAGACACAAGGTCCATCTAGTTTTTTAAAAAGCAAATATATCAATGCTAATTGATTAATAAAAATAGCCTTGTGTGAGGTTTATGGGTATCTGTTTAATTATTTTATTTATTGCCACTTGACAGAAAGTAAAAGAAGCATTGCATTATTTATTTTGGTATGGAGTTCAATTTAAAATGGATCTAACTTTGAACTCATAAAAGCAGGGTGAGTTATTAGACCCATATCCCTAAGATGATTACTTCCTGGGGAGATCTCCCTTGTGAGAGGCTTATGACAGGCAGATACAGTCAAAAGAGCACCAGCTCTGGAGACATATGGATCCAGATTCTAATTCTGGATTTAGGACTTCCTACTGCAAATTTAATAGCTGTCAAAACCTTGGTATTGAAATGTGAGGCATGAACTCAGTAAAGTCCAAATCACCTGGGTTATTTTGAAGGTCAACAAGAGTGACACATGACAAGTAGTCAAAGAAGGTCAGTTTACTTCCGTTGGCCTACCAAATGGCCTCGTGCCACAGAGAATATTGTGTTAGATGACAGCATTCGTGGGTGTAGTATGATATTGTCCCATCACAAATATGCCTTCAAGAGGCCAGAAGATGCAGGTCCTTGAAATTCCAAGGATGTGGTAACACATCCAAAGTCGTGGAAGGAATTTGAGTTGTTCACAAATCAAAGTCAGGAGAAAAGACTCAGTTTTGAGATTTCAAGAGAAAAATAATAAACTAATAGGATTTTACACCATAAATTAAGAACAAGTCTACTCTACCCCCTCTTTCTCAATAGCACTTTTTAACTTAGATTTCCTGGGAATTTTGGAGGTGGTATATATTTTATTGTTCTTTTTTCTTCTCCTTCTCCCTTCTCCCCCTCCTCCCACTCCTCCTCCTCCTTCTTCTCCTCCTCCCCCTCTGTCTTTTGGTACTAGGGATTAAATCCAGGAGTGTGCTACCACTGAGCCCTATATATTTATTTTTATTTATTTATTTTTGAGACAGAGTCTCACTTAGTTACCCAGGCTGGCCTTGAACTGAACAATCTTCCTGCCTCAGCCTCCCAAGTAGCTGGGATCACAGGCATGTGCCACCGTGCCTGGCAATATATATTTTATTTTCTAATGAAAGTCAGTAATGTACTCAAACATGATGGTCCAGATTTGCAGAGAAGACTAAAAATTAAATTTAAAAAATACCTCTGATTTTTTCAAAAGATCTTACCAATCTTTAGAATTTTCACCAGGGAAATTTATTATCTGCGCTACTCTTGATAGATATTGGGCTTGTTTCCTGTTACAGGCAACCCTGCCCTGAACATTTTTGTACATGGCTCCTGTTTCACATTTGTAAGGATTGTTTAGGGTGACACTTCCCAAACAGTGTGCTGTGACAAAACACCAATGTACCAGTGTGTGTGAGTGACCTTAGTCTGTGAGACTCCAGCCAGCCTTATCCTCTAGCGAACACTTGTATTTCTTTCTTAATAGAATTGTTATCATGAATAATTGGCAAATTTTATCAGATTTTTTCTGCACTTGTGGAGGTGATCATATTTTTCTCCTTTTTTCTATCAATGTAGGAAGTTACATATGATTTTCTAATATTAAAGTAATTTTGCATCCTTGGGAAATATTGACTTGCTTCTGATATAATGCATTTTATAAACATTGATGGATATGTGTCATTAAGATTTTGCTTAGGATTCTTGCACATATTCATGAATGATGATTTCCTTTCTTATTACTGTTCCCTTCTATTATTACATTATTGTTGTACCAGCCTCATAAAGTACCATGGGACATAGTCTTTTCTTTTTATCCTCTGGAAAAGTTAGGTAAAGGATTGAATCATCTTTTCTTTGAATGTTCGGTAGAAACCACACGCTGTGGGAAGATTTTTAACCTCTAATTTGATCCCATAATTATGAGGTTATTTGGATTTTGTATTTCTTCTTCAGTCAGTTTTAGCAAATAGTGTTTTCTGAATAAAAAGTTTTACTTCATCAGATTTTAAATTAATGGCAAATTTGTTCATAAATTTTTTTTAATGTTTTTGTTCTCATGGTATCTGTAGGAATTTCCTCCCTTCCAATATTGCTTATTTGTATTATTTTCTCTCTGTTTCCTTTGCCATCCTTGCCAGAATTAATCTATAATCTCCAAAAAATTCAAACTTCTGGGCATTTTTCCATCAATCCTGTCTTCCATGCTTTTTTCTATTTCATTAATTATTGTCTGCTCTTCAAAAGATGTATTAATCACTTATTAACTTTTGTTCCTTCTTGTTTTCTAATATAAGCGTGAAAACCTCTAAATTTTTTTTTAAAGATTTTTTTTTTAGTTGTAGATGAACACAATGTCTTTATTTTATTGCTTTGTATGTGGTGCTGAGGATCGAACCCAGGGCCTCACGCATGAGAGGCAAGCACTCTACCGCTGAGCTACAATCCCAGCCCGAAAACCTCTAAATTTTATCAGTTAACACATTCATTAACAAATCTCACAAGATTTGTATTTTCCATATTTATTTCTAAATATTTTATAGAGTCCATTATGATTTCACATTCAACCCATATGTTTTAAAGCAAGAATATTTCAGATTTCCAAATTTTTTTTTTGTAACTCAGGGCATTTATTCCCTCACAAAGCTAGATGATGGTAAGTCCTTAACTCCTTTCCACTGCATGTCCAATGTCAAGAATAAATTCACCCCCACCTCTTACTACACATGTTCCTTATATCAATGTCTCAATTACAGAAGTCATCTTAACTGTAAGTTCTTTATAGGAAACAGTTGTGTCACATATACCAGGGTTAACCTAAACCATTGTGGAGTTAAAGAGAACTATTTCCTTTGTACTCATTGAAACCAATATACCATCCTGTGTCTTTCTAGAGTGTCTGATTGCCTTTTCATTCCTTCCATGCAGTTGGTTGTAATCTTTGTAGCTTTCCATCTGAATCATAACTACCTCTGCTTTATTCTTTATAGCAGTGGTACCTTCATATTTCTCAGCCCCTACTCTGTAGCTTGATGGATGATCATAAAGTGGACTGTCTTTTCCTCCCTTGGGGCTTCATCTTCTCCACAGTTCACCCTTTCACAGTACACACCATCTTACTAACCAGGATGCTTTCTAGGCTACGCAGTAAACCTTCAGACATCTCTCTTCATCAAAGAAGACTGCTACCCTAGAAGCTAGCCTCAGGCAGTTTGTTTCCTGCTGGTAAGAAAGAAAACACCTGAACCAAGAAGAAATAGAACTCATGATTGGTGAGGTTTCAGCCTATAGGCACAAGGACTACACGGGGCAAAACCTCTGGGAACTCCATCATAGACACCTGTCTTAGTCTGTTTTGTGGTGACAGACTGAGACAGTCTGGGACACTATAAATAAGAGGGTTATTTAGCTCACAGTTCTGGAAACTGAACAAGATGGCACCTGCATTAGGTTGGCTTCTGACAGGTGCCTCATGGCAACTCACCTCGTAGTAGAAACAGTGGAAAGGGAAAGCAGATGCATGCAGAAGAGCTCATGTGTAAGAGAGACTAAGGGGAAGTGCCAGCCTGCTGTAGAACAACCCATCCTCATGACAACCAACCCAGTTCTACAAGAGCTAGACTTATTCCTGTGGGAATAGCATTAATCCCTCTTAAAGGCTCAAACACCTCTCAGCATTGTTTCATTGGGGACCATGCTTTACTTGAGTTTTGGTGGGGACAGACTAGACTCAAACCATAACTGCACCTGTCCATACAAGCTGACCTTCTGGGGCAGGTCAGCATATGGATCCAAGGTGCAAGACAAACTCAAATATTAGGACCAACGAATATTCTAAATCAATATTGCTTTTCTGCCCTGTGGATGTGACCTTTCTAGAGGGAAGATGTGCCTGGTCAGACAGTCCTTATTGACATGCATGAGATTTCCCAAATGTGCTTATTTCTAGCAAAGACAAGAATGGATCCTCCCAACTTGTCCTGCATTCCATGCTGCTGTCAATGGCCTCATTTATGTTTGATCCAGAAGAGCAGCTTTACAGTTTTTCACCATACATCATCGTTTTTCTTTTCCTTTTGTTTTTTCTAGAATGATTAATCCGAATGATTAGCCACATTTTCTCACTAAAAATTGTTAGCATTGCTGCTCAATGTAAGCTTTTCCAGGGGCCCCAAAATTAGCTGGCATTTAATGTATTCACTCGCCTAATTATTAATCCACTCAAAAGTATCTAGTACCCTTTTTTCCCCCCACACTACCCAGGGAGGGGTCCATAGGGCATTGTTCTTGATTCTTATCATAACTTAAAGGGAAACTTTCACAATGTCCGGAGCCCTTGACGTCCTGCAAATGGAGGAGGAGGATGTCCTCAAATTCTTTGCAGCAGGAACCCACTTAGGTGCATCAACCTTGATTTCCAGATGGAACGATGTAGCTACAAAAGTGATGGCACCTACATCACGGATCTGAAGAGGACCTGGGAGAAGCTTCTGCTGGCAGCTCGTGTCATCGTTGCCATTGAACACCCTGTTGATATCAGTGTCATACCCTCTAGGACTACTGGCCAGTGGGTTGTGCTGAAGCTTGCTGCTCCCACCGGAGCTACTCCTATTGCTGGCCGCTTCACTCCCGGAACCTTCACTAGCCAGATCCAGGCAGCCTTCCAGGAGCCAAGGTCTCCTGGTAGTTACTGATTCCTAGGGCTGACCACCAGCCTCTTACAGAAGCATCTTGTGTCAATCCGCCTACCATTGCTCTGTGTAACACAGACTCTCTGCGCTACGTAGACATTGCCATTCCAAGCAACAACAAGGCAGCTCATGCTGTGAGTCTGATGTGGTGGAGGCTGGCCCGAGAAGTTCTGTGCATGTGTGGCACCATTTCCCGTGAACACCCATGGGAGATCATGCCTGATCTCTACTTCTACAGAGACCCTGAAGAGATTGAAAAGGAAGAGCAAGCTGATGCTGAAAAAGCTTTTACCAAAAAGGAATTTCAGGGCAAATGGACGGCTTCAGCTCCTGAGTTCACTGCTACTCAACCTGAGGTTGCAGACTGGTCTGAAGGTATGCAGGTGCCCTCTGTGCCTATCCAGCAGTTCCCTGCTAGAGACTGGAGGGCCCAGCTGGCCACTGAAGACTGGTCTGCAGCTCCCACTGCTCAGGACACTGAGTGTGTAAGAACAACCACTGTGTGGTCTTGAGCTATTATGCAGACACTTTTTAAGAAAAAATGGAGAAAATAAATGCTAGTTTCTAAAAAAAAAAAAAAAGTATCTAGTATCCACTATGTGCAAAAATATTTAAAGTGGTTAAAAGCTTTGACCCTGTCATCCTACAATCTGGCCTTACCATTCTGGCTTGACCACACTAACTTTTTAACACTGAAAAGCAATTTAAATTCTTTAAAGCTAAGTTTCTTCATCCATAATACCAGAAAAATAATAGTAGCTATTATTGAGGTACTACCTCAAGGTAGTTGTGATTCTCAGGGAAGATCTTCCTTGTGAAGTCTCTGGTCCATACATTTTAGAGACTAAACAAATGAAAGCCAGGTTTAATAAATCACTACATTTATATGATGATCTCAAAATGAATAAATTGCATGGATGGAGAATAAATCAATTGTTGCTAGAGGTTAGGGCTAGAGGGAGCTTGGAACTGCATAGCGGCGGATGGGGAGTTTCTTTGTGGTGATGGCGCCTCTGTATATTCTTCATGGCCATGGTTACCCAAATGTCTGTGATAAAGTCTCACTGTGCAGTGTCTTCCTCCCCCCAGAAAAGTGAGTGCATTTAAAAACTATTGAAATCAGAACATAGTCTGTAGTTTAGTTAATAGTATTATATCAGTATCCATTTTCTGGTTTTGAAAATGGACTATGGCTGTGTACAGTGGTTCCACCTTACATGGATATGTAGGAAAGCTGGGTAAAGGATGCAAATAGAAACAGTCTCTATTGTTTTTCAGTTTGTGGTGAGCAGACTACTTCAAAATGGAGTTTAAAAATAAAAATCGATATGGTGATGGAACAGAAAGGAGGTAGGCGGGTCTTTGCAATCATGGAGCTTATATTCCATTGTGAAGAAAAATTAGTAATTATGTAGTCAGTTGTTTCATCATAATTATACTCAGTGTTATAAAGGAAAAGTCTAATGTGCTACTGGAGCGTGTGCAAAGAAAAGGCCAGCTGGGGCCACACAGGGGAGGTTTCAGAGAGGGTATGGCATTAAGCTCTCACCTATGGTCAAGGTGAGCAGGTGAGTTGGGGGAAGCATTGTAGGCAAAGGGAGCAGCACATGTGGAGCCTGGAGGGTAAAGGGACCCTCAAGCCGCTTGGAGGAGCTAGCAGGTCCTTGTGACAAGAAAACCATGGGGAGAGGACATCAACTGCACGACGAAAGTAACAATTAAAGGGGCTTAAATTTTGAAAAGAATAATTTTTAAGGCATTGCAAGCTGCAGTTATGTACAAAGAAATGGATACATAGAAGTATGTGATGAGTTTGAGAAGTTACACATGGTCAGAGGAAGGAACTGGAAAGGGCCTGGAAAGAGAATTTGGGGCCAGATTCCAAAGGGATTTTGATTTTATCCTGCAAATAAAAAGCAGCCATTGGAAGTTTTTAGCTGCAAAAACTTTTTTCAGTTTTTTAGCTCCTAGACAGAGCTACAAGAGAAAAAAAAACTGAAGCCAGTTAGCCTAGCCAAGGGGCTGCTGCAGGAGTCCAGGGTAGGGACAGTATACCTTGGAATGGGAATAGAGGAAGTGGATGCTGGGCACAGGGTATTGCAGAGGAGCCATTGTGAAAGGAGGCTCAATAGGAAGTGGGGACCGCAGACCCCTCCTAATAATATATTCCTCTGAGGTTCTCATATAGGTGTACTAAAGCATGAACCTAATACACCCATTGCAGCATTATTAAAAATTTTAAAAATTGGACAGAATGCACACACCATGAGTAGTGAATGAGGGCTTACATAAGTTAGGGTGCACAATCATATAGTGGGGTCCTATTTGGATTTCTTATACAAGGAATTTTTATTCTTCATGGTTATTTATTGCAAATGTTTTCATGCTTAAAAACATCTGTGTGTTGCACTTCTACACAAATGGCATGGTCTTAGACTGGGATCCTTGTGAACAGGCTCTGAGATGGTGTATTAGTCTGGTTTTTGTTACTATAAACTGAGACAGGCTCCTTTATAAAGAAAAAAGGTTTATTTTGGCCCATGGTTCTGGAGGTATAAGGTCCAGGGGCTTCATCTGGTAATGGCCTATTCACTGTCAGAGTCACAAGGCAGCACAGAGTATCACCTGGCAAGAAATAGGGAGTGCATATGTACATGAATCTGTGTTCTCCTCTTATAAAGCCACCAGGACTTAATCACGAGGGCTCCACCCTAGTGACTTTATCTAAACCTAACCACTTCCCAGAGAGATGTAACCTCTAACCACCATAATTGGGTGAAGGTTCCACCTTTTTAATTCATAAGATTTATGGATGAAATTCTTGTGTGAATTTGGGTGATGAGAGGGACAAACCATATTCAAACTGGAGCAGATGTAGAACCATGCAGAAGGAGGGAATGCTAAGAGATGAACCTGTTAGGAAGTAAGAAGACATCACTGGGTAAGTGGGGAGGCTGACCCACACTGCAGCTGTCACCGAGGTATTCTGAGGCCTCTAGAGCGAGGCTGGCTCATCAGAGTTGTACTGAACTGAGGCAACGGGGCTGGGTCTTTGTATCCTTGCATCAGTCCCTGGATTTGGACTGCCCTGAAGGAGGGAACATGACCTTGGGGGAAGCAGTTCCCTACAGCTGAGGGCAGCTCCCAGTGAGGCTTGTAGCAGAATTGCCAGCAACTTACATTCCGAATGGTGAGGGATGGGTGCATCAGCTCTAAAAGGGTTCTAGAGCAGCCCTGCAGCATCCACTAAAGGAAACTGGCATTGGTATAAAATTTATTTTCAACTTTGCAGACCTTGCTTACTTACCACATTTAGCTTTCATTAATATGAAGATAAAGGAGGGAAAATGATTTTCTCAATGCAGAAAAAAATTCTATGAAATTAAGCTTTTTAAAGCAAAATTCAAAGATCTTAGCACTTAGAAATAGAAAGCAATTTGTTCAACCTGACCAAGAGTGTTTTCTCCAGACTCTTCTTTTACTGAAGGTACAGCCCCTCTGTTGGCCAGATCCCCCCAAATTCATGCCACTCCACCACCCTGTGTGGGGCCAGGGCCTTGTGGTCTATCTCTTTGCACAAGCCACAGAGCGCTGATTCTGATACTGTCATTTGCCTCCCAGGCAGTCCCGTCCCAGTTCCTGTATTTTCTACTGTTCTGTTTCCTCCAGCCCTTTTTTTTTTTTTTTCGGCTCCTAATGATGTGCATTCCTTTCTTGTGCGTTCAGCAGTACATTTGAAGGTTTATGTGTTGTAATTTATTTGGCACCTAGCGTTTTGCAGCAGGGTGGGTTTTCCATGTGTGTAGTACACAGTCCTGCAGAAAAGTCAACCCTGACTGTCTTCACCAAAGGTGACTTTTCTTTTCTGCTTCTAACGTGACTTTCAGTTGTACTTTTTATATTTTACTTATTTATTAAATCCTTTTTACTCATTTTTGCCCACTTCTTGAAAGCGCTGTCTTCTCTTCACGTTTATTTTTTCTTCTTTGACCTCTTTTCTTTAGTAGAGAATTATCTGACCGTAAATTATACCTATGTTGGAGTTATTTTTTGGTTTGTATTGTTCATTTGCCTTTTTTTGTCATATTCTCCTTTAGCTCTGTGTTTGGGGGTGTCTCATACTGTTTCTTTCCCTGTGATCCCTGCTCATCCTGCAGTGGTCTGTTTTTCCTGCGCTGGCTGTTTGTGAAAGGACCGAAGTGGAGACAGCTATGGAACTGAGCTAGGGCAGCTTGGATTTCCATCTCTGTTCCCACCACTACCCTGCTGTGGAGATGCTCTTTTCTGTACTCAGCTCACTCCCCTTTCCCTGGCTTATTGTTATCACAGTCATTTTTTTTTTCTCAAAAGTTGCATTTTAATACATGTTATCAAACATAACAGAAAAAAAAACAAATTCTCAGAAGCATCACAGTCATTTTGTAAGATGACGTGAGCTTGGTCTTTATCAGGTGCGCACAGGCTGCGTGTTCAGGCTGGTTAGCACTGATCTGTTCTTGTTGACCTTACTGTACCCACCCTTGCTCTTGCAGAGATGATACGTTGGCCCATTTCCACACCTTTAAGCCATACAGGGATCAGACCACTTCCCAGGCCTCCTACATGTCAAGCCGTTATGTTCCCAGCAAGGGTCACTGAATGTCCCCAGGGAGTGCCACCTGTAAGAGCTCTCTGTTCTGCTCATTCAGCCAGGGAGAAGTAGGACTTTGTTTCTTCCTCAGAGTGTCTTCCCCAGTCCTTTTTCAATTTTCTGAGCCCTTGGCAGGCAGCCTTTTTAAAGAGTGATGTTTGGATTATGGGTATTTCTCAATTTCATCACTTAATGTTTCTGTTTCTCATTCTCCTTATTCTTAGTTGATTTCAGGAAAGAGCTTTTTTTGTCTTCCAGCTTGATGTGGAGGTCCAGAGCATTACTGTGGGATGACAGAAGACTTTCACAGGGGAAGAGAGAGTATTTTATAGAGATCTGAGAATAGGTGGACTGTGAACCTGGCCAGGGAAAGAGGCTTTCTCTTCCTTACACATTGGGGAAAAAAAGGAAAAAAAACATGGAGAACATTAAGGAGAAATTTAGGTCAATAGAAGAAAATTGAAGGAGTAACGAGACACTTGCTCCTGTGGGAGATGTAGAGAGTCTAGCCCACAAGGGAACCAGCAATATCTCTGTTCATTTATTCTACAAATTTGAATCACATACATGCTGTGTGCCAGGCAGTGAGGAATAAGCAACTAACAAGACGGACGAGTCCCTGTTCTCTGACCCTTCACTTCTCCTAGAGGAGCCAGACACTGAACAATTGGACAATAATAATAACAACAGAAAGAGCCTCTTTTCTCTCAAACTCTGTGATAGGAAATAGCAGCAGAGTTGAGTGATCTGTGAAGGCTCCCCCGCAGAGGTGCTTTTGAAGCTAGACCCAGAGGAACAGAGAATCCTGCCACGTGAAAAGGGGGGAATAGCATTCCTGGCACAGGCTGGAGGAAAGGCTATGGCCTTGAAGCAGGAAGGAGCTTAGTAATTTTTAGGAACAGTCAAATTGCCAGGTGGAGTTCAGGGAGCACAAGCTGAGGTTGGAGAGGAAAGCAGGAACCAAACCATATGGGCGCTTGTAGGAGCTGGGTTTTTATTCTCACATGACTTAGTCGGCGGAGATAATTAAGGACCTAACTGTAGATAAATATGGATAAATTATAGCTCTACCAAAAAGGTGGAAACTGAAAGTCAGGGGGAAAAAAGGGATAACATCAACATGTGCTTTAGAAACTCTTTGTATGGAGGTGCTGGTTTTAAGGTAATTTGGGCAAAAATGCATTCCATAAAAAATATAATAGACTCATAATTACAGGGAGAGGAAATCCACGTCACATTTCTAGAAAGCAGTTCTAGAAGCTTGCTGTACTCTGGAACAAAAATCACTGACATTTTAGAGGGCCCTGTACTTTACTCTGCATTTCTAAATTTGAGAGTATTGTTGAGGAAAATAAAGCATAAGGAGACAACCTAGGGACTCAAAATATCCCCAGTGTGGAGATGACAGGACAAGGACCACAGCGAAGTGAGACATTTGCTGTGCACAGGGGTCCTCAGAGCAGAGCAGGTCACACAAAGAGCATTCCTCTGCTTGTACTTCCTATCTGGAAAGAGGAGTTGGAATTGGAGGCATCTCTACAGACGGCCTCAGAGCCACAGGACACATGTGGAAAGAACAAACATGAAAAAGAAGCCCCAGAACATGATGACAGCAGCCTCCCCCCAAATTTGAATGTTTTTCCTATGAGCGTTTGATAGTCTGAGTACCAACATAACAAAAGGGAAAGTAGTTTCATAGAATCATATCTGAATGCCGAAGCTGAAGATTTTAAAGATGCATTCGTTTTTCGTCCCCCACCTTCCTTCTTTCTTTCAGCAGTGGATGTCTGACATCATGCTACTTGGCCCTTATAAATGAGTACATAGGTAAATAGAAGTAGCTCTTTGGCTTTTCATGGCACATTTCTCTACAACATCCTTTGCATTCAAGTTGGCTTTTCCAAATTAAAAAAAAAAAAAATCAGGAAAGCTTCTTAGAAGTGTGCTAAAGCTGAAGTTTGGCTACCATATGAGAAACTTCCGTCAGATACCATCTGAGAAACTCCTTTCAAAAAGAGGCAAACTGTGTGTCCAGGGGTTTGTTGTTGTTGTTGTTGTTTGGCATTAGTTTCTAATAATTCTAGGAATTTGGATGGGGCATTAAAGTTAGCTACCACTCAAGTACTTTTTCTTGAAACTTGAGGGACTGGAATGTAACTGTGTTCCTTCCACTTTCTTCAAATACAGTATTCTGGTCCTGGAAGGCAAAAAGCAGCAGGTGCACACTGAGGAATAGCTGACCATTCATCCTGGCCGGAGAAGGAACTTCTTTACAGTGGCAGAACATTCCAGTATCGCTTTAGCCTGTCCATGTGAAACTATTTTTGTTTCATATCCATGCCCTGGTAGTAGAGTTCAAACTTATTTTGGGTTTGCTGATGACCATACTATTAAGAGGACATCAGTATAGGAAGCCAAGAAACTACCATCTGTTCTGTTTATACATCTAAAAAATTATTTATAAGACTTTACTCCATTAGCTGTGTCTCCTGGCCTTCTAGTGTTACCCCTAGAAAGGTGACTCACACTTTCTTGGAAATCACTTCCCTTTGAATAACCTTTACAATTTTTTCATGGTGTAGGTTCAAGTATTGGCTGAAATTCTAGTGTTGAGCAGTGACCCCTTTGTGCTTTAGGGATGCCATGAGTGACTACTCATGGTGAACAGAAAGTAGCTCTCAACAGTGTGGTGCAGGTAAATAACAGCTGGCTCTCCAGGGGAAACATACCAGATTTATAGCATTTACCAATTTCTCCAGTGAATTTTTTTTTGTACTGAGGATTGAACTCAGGGGTACTCAACCACTGAGCCACATTTCCAGCCCTATTTTTGTGTTTGTTTACTTTTAGGGTCTCACTGAATTGCTTAGTGCCTCACTGTTGCTGAGGCTGGCTTTGAACACGCGATTCTCCTATCTCAGCTTCCCAAAGTGCTGGCATTACAGGCATGCACACCGCGCCCAGCTTCCAGAATGAAATATTAGGAACAGCTTTATAGATTCAAAAACTTAGATGAGTGCTGGAGATGCAACTTAGTATTAGAGCACCTCCTTAGCGTGCACAAGGCCCTGGGTCCTTCCCTGGCACCAAAACCAAGTATCAAACAAACAAAAATAGAAAAAAAAACTTTGATAAAATGGAAGAAATCCACAAAAGATGAACATTACTAAAATCAATTAAGAATAATTAGAAAGCTTGGATAGTCCTATTTTCATTAAAGAAAATGGCTTCATAATTAAATTTGCCTACAAGAAAAGTTGCAAGAGATTTACTAGAGACGTCTGTCACTTGGATAAGAAATAAAAAATATTGGTTTTGCACAAAGTCCTTCAGAAAAGAGAGGAAACACTTTCAACTTGCTTTTTGAGGTCAGCAATTTCCTGTTACCAAATCGGATGAAGACTTCATGAGAAAAGAAAATTATAGATCAGTATACTTTATGAATAGAGGAGAGAAAAAATCCCTAACAGAAGAGCAAGTCAAATCCAGCAGCATACATACATAAATTATGATATGTTATGATCAGGGATGGAAGGTTGTCTTGACATGCAGAATAAGTTGATATAATGCTTCATATTAACAGAGTAAGGAAGAAAAAGTATATGATCATCTCCAGATAGGCAATAAAGCCATCTGAAAAAATTTAGCACTTATGATAAATGCGTGTGTGTGTGTGTGTGTAGATACACCTCCCAAATAAATTGAGAACAGAAGAGATCTTCCTCAATTTGATAAGAGGCATCAAAACTATGCAGCTAATATCAAACTTCAATCTTGAAAGACTGAATACTTTCCCTACAATTGGGAAGAAGGCAAGGATGCTATTTTTGATCACTCTATACAACATTGTGTTAAAGACATTAGGTATCACAATTCAAAAGGAAAGAGAAGTAAAAGACATAAATTGTAAAAGAAGAAGGAAAATTGTCCTTATTTGCTCATTATGTATAAACAAAAATTCAAAATAGCTACTAGAACTACTAAGTGAATTTAGCAAAAGGAAAGAAACAACGTCAATATTCAAAATTTTCTGTATTTTTGTAGACTAGCAACAAAGAATGTCAAAACTATGATAGGATGTACAATAGCATCACAAAACATGGAATACTTAGAGATGGATTCAATAAAATATATGAATATCTGTACACTGAAAACTACAAACATTGCTGAGAGAAATTAAAAGGAGGCCTCAGTAAATGGAGATATAAATTATGTGCATGGGTTGGAAGACTCCATGTGAAGACGTCAGTTCTCAAAAAGTCATAATGAGGATTCTAGAAAGATATTTGTAGAAATTAAAAAGCTGAGATTCTGAAAGTTAGATGGAACTGCAAAGGACTTAAAACAGTCAAAACAATTGTGGAAGGAAGAACAGAGTGGGAGCCTGTGTGAGCAAGATTCTAACAGGGCTCCCAGATTCTGTTCTGCTCTGCTGCAAGGGCAGTATAATCTCCTAAGTTTCATTTATTTATTTTTTTGGTACCAGGGATTGAACTCAGGAGTACTCAACTACTGAGCCACATCCTCAGTTCTATTTTGTGTTTTATGTAGAGACAGGGTCTCACTGAGTTGCTTAGCATCTTGCTGTTGCTGAGGCTGGCTTTGAACTCGGGATTCTCCTGTCTCAGCCTCCCAAAGTGCTGGGATTACAGGCATGTGCTACTGCACCCGGCTAATATCCTAGCTTTATGTGGAGGATGGGACTGTGAATAGGATGGAATTTCACTCTCATGAGTGGGTGATGTTAGACTGCATGGCTTCACGCTTATGTGTGAATGAAACTTTGGTACTTAGCCTACAGAAACATACACGTCTTAACACCCTTTCAGATCAAGGTAAACACACGTTTATTGCAAAGTCCATCCTGGGTTCACACCAGAGGAAGAGGCCCATATCCCCTTGAGTCATTCTTGTATATGGGGAGGGAATTCCAGAGTCATGGCTACCTGGATATGGTCTAGGTTCTTGGTAGACAAGCCTCTAGACCTGGGATCTCCTCACTCCATGGGAAGACAGAAGGCACAAGGTGGCTGAAGGGGCCTCATAAAGCAAGATATCTCAACCTTTTATGTGCACTTGAATGACTTCAGTATCTTATTAAAATGCATATAGTAACAACAACTCTTGGGTGACATGGGTGCTGCTGATCCATAGACTCACACTGTGAAGAACCAGGCTGTAAAGCCTGGGACCAGGTCTAAGAGTAGAATTGCTGTGGAGCCTAGTTTAAGGCACCCTGGCATTGAGGCATGAAATCAGCTCTAATAGATTGGTTTCACTCGTAATTGCCAAATCTATACTACAAGAAGAAAGTAAAATAGGAAGGACTATCTACAGTTAAATGTACACTACGTTTCACTACAAGGTGATTGCTACGTAAGTCATTGGTAACTGGTCCTTCCCATGTAACAGCTTAGAAACACTGGTCAGTCACTGAAAGACGTTCTTTCTGATTTGATAGCATCCTCATTTCAGACCTTCTGTCTATCAGAGTTACCCAATTCACGGCACTGGGGAATCCTCAGGATCCTTTTTCTAAATCCACTTTTTCACAGATCTCATGATAGTTCTGGACAATATGCTGTGGGTTCCTCTACAGATCCATCCCATGAAACCTCAGTTGTACCCTCTTGATCCATGACAGTGTTCCTTTACCTATCTTACTGACTTCCTAGCACATTATCCACAATAGTGCCCCAGCTCATTTTCACTCTGTGCTCAGTGTTTTTCCAATTGGCAGCAAAAGTGCTTCATCTCACTTTAAAGAGGGAAGAGTACTTGGTCCTAATCCCTTTCTTCTTCTGGGTGTTGCTTGTCAGTCATTCCCAAACTTCCTCTCTCCTTTGACTCTAATCTTAGCCACTCTAAATATTGCCCAGATCTCCTGTTTTTAAAAATCATACCTACTTTCCTTTATCCCCTGTTACAGGCTTCTTTCCCCTTCCTTACTGTAAACGGGATCCTGACTCCACTGACTGCCTACCCCCACCCCCACCTTGATCTGTGGTAATCCGGGCTTCACCAAACTATTCAGACCGCCAACTGCAAGGTCGTTCCAGGGAAAAAAAAATTAACATGATGTACAATTAAGTGTCACATGCTTGTGTGTGTGTGTGTGTGTGTGTCTTTCCCTAGCAAATCCTTTCTTCACACAATAGAAATAAACCAAGTGCATAGTAGATTCTCTACATTATCACCCCAGTTAGTGGGATTAAAATCAATGAAGTTATAGTGATGTTTCATTTCATTTATGATCTATGAAACCTTACATACAAACATATGTTATTAAAGTGAAAAAAAACCTTAATTTCTCTATTTGTTCAAAGGAACAGTACAATAATTTGTATTCCAACCTGCTATAAGGAGATTTTGCCAAGAGATAATGTAATAAAAATTTAAAGTAGCTATGAAATACGTACCTTATGAATGCAGTCACCATGGATATTCAGTATATTTGAAATCTGAAGTGAAGAATTCAAAATTATGGATAATTCAAAAATTATTCATTGTACTTAAAATGTTACGGTAGTTAGCCTTAAGCTAACAATAGACTTTTTTTCTTTTTAAACAATCTTGTGCATTTATAAACTACAGTAAAAATAGTTGACTCAAAAGCAACATAAATAATTGGGAATCCAATCTGGCATTAAAACAATGTATGTAATCTACAGTTGCCTATTATAATGATCATCCATTGTGTTTTATAAAGCAATGAACATTTGTTGCACTTAGATGTAAAGGGCGATTTTTTTGTGTCCTGGCTAAGACTACCCATGTCATAACTCTCATAACGGGAGAACTTTGGGACCTTTTTGATTACTAGTCTTAAGCATCAGGTGTAATCAAGTGTTTTATTAAAAATGGCATTATATTTATTACTTGTAATTAATAAAATGTGGGAGCAGGAGTGACTTAAAAATAAAAGCTTTTTGTTTAATATTCATGCTTCATTGTTTTCATTCTGTAGTATTTTTTTATTTTGAGAACATTATGTAGACACTATGATATGTACACTATGTAGACTCTAGACCATATCTCTTTTCCATGTTCTGTTTTTTACATTTACAAAAGCATATACTTTTTCTTTTAAAACCTATGCTGCAGGTTAAGACTATGGGCTGCTTATTTCTTTATTTTATCTGAATTTCTTTTCTCTCTATTAGTTCAAAGAATAGTAAAATAATAAATCTACTACTGTCCTCTCTTTCGATGATTATGTTGCTAATGGGCCAAAACAAACTTCTGAAACACAAATGAACTTCTTAGTTATTCCAAGAGAACCAGGAATCTTCCTTTATCCTCTGCCTACCCTGCTGCTCAGCGCAGCTAAAGCCCTTGCTGAGGCTGTATAAATTAATACATTTGCTGGAAATGTGACTTTGGGACATTTTATAAGCAGCAGTTTCAGTGCTGTTAGTGGTGGAATGGAAACTTGAGAAGGTGAAGACTAATTTAAACCACATGACGGGTTCAAGGAAAATGGATGAAGGCTACAGCTTCTTGAATGTGTGCTAGCTCTGTGAAGTGGAGAATGGGATCCGAAAAAACCACCAGTGAACTTTTAAACCCTCTTGAGAGGAATCATACCAGCTCAGTTAGCCCTGAATTGGTGCCGTTCCTGAAGACAGCCCTCTTTCCTGTCCCTCTTCCTCTGCCTGAGAGAACACAGTTGGGAGACCTAAGAGAGAGGAGGCACCCCAACTGTCACCACTAACTTACCCATCTTTACAGCCATAAGCTGGCTTATTCTCTGACTTTTGGCATCAGTTTCAAATTCTGTTGGGTTCTTTAAAGAATGGATAATCAACAAATTATATGTTGTAGACAGTTAATGAACTCAAAATAAAAAAGATGTCTTTTCCTTTTTCAGTTCGTCGTATCAGTGTTCTGGACCATCTATGCCTGTGACAGAGAGATGATATACCCGAAGTTGCTTGATAATTTTATCCCAGGGTGGTTGAATCATGGAATGGTGAGTGGATTAAAACAACTGGCTTCCTTTTACTGAACAAAATCTATTCTAGAACTGTCTTCTATCTTAAACTTCCCATGGCATCGACCTAAGTAGCCATCAAATCTCAGAAGATAATAATGAGAGATTATCATTAGAGAAGAATACTTCATGTGGATTTAAAAATGTCCTATCATGGGACTGAGTGATCTAAACTACGTAGTTGATTGATTTCCACCTACACAGTTGTCATCCCTCTGCTCCAGCTTCACTTCACAACACGGGGATTGTGCTGGAAGCAACTGTTGTGCTGGGCAGTTGCCCCCAGAGGAGCAGCAAGGCTGTTATTTCCCTAGGAGAGCTAGTTGCCAGCCCTTGGAGGCATCCTGAGCATGAACTTTTTGCTTCTTCAAGTCCTGCCCTTCCTGGTGTGTTGGCTCTGGGCTCTTTCTTTCTGGGCAGTCCTGTTCCTTCTGATATTTGAGCGGTGGTGTCCCCTTCACTAGTTTCAAATCTATTATTTTGAAATGTTTGTGCACCACTTTACAAAATTTGAGAATGTATTTTCAGCAGAGAAATTTTGTGTCATTCTCCTTTTCAGCTTCTGGAATGGAGCACTGTTTGGTTATTAGCTAAGAAACGTGTATTTTAGTTACAGCAATTTTTAGAATAGGTCCCAGGGTGTTCCTCTTGAAAAGGGCAACCCATCACAGAAATTATAGGGGAATGAAGAGCTAGAAATCATGAGTCCTAGATCCAAAATAACCGTTTCTCTTCTGCCCCCAATTTCAGTACATTTTAAGAAAAGTGGTGTGTATTGACAAACACTACTCTACTGAGGGCGCAGGAGCCACCCTTTCTTAGGCCCACCTGTCAGAGGTGGCACGTGTCAGGAACCAGAATTTTCTTTTGAGTTCAATTGGGGCCACCCTGTTGACAGATTACCTTGACACCTCTGAGCTAATTTCGGACAATATAAGCTGCTTTTAAGGGTTTACCTAAGGGGCCCAGTACTATCACTCTGCCCCTTTCCAACGTTTTACTCTTCCAGAGGTGAAAGCCTTTCCATAGCTCCCTGTCTTTGCAAATTGCCCAACCCCTCTTTTTTTTCCCTGGTAGACTCCAGCTCATCCTGCTGCTGTGTCAGTCTTCCTTAAGAAGTCTCTTCTAACTCTCCTTGCAAAGTTTGTTGTTCCATTATTTGTGCTTGCACGCCACTTCCCTGTCTCTGTTATGCACATCTGTATCCCTGTAAAACTGTTAAGCTCCTAGTGCAAAACAACAGCCTTGGAATTCTGAGCACTGTGCCCAGCTGCTTGGCATTATGGTGGGATCAATACATACTTACTAGATTGGCACATGAACTCAGTGTAGCCAGTTTTCATAATTCTTTGCTCATCAACACTACTAGCTACTACCATTGGAGGCCCTTCTGTCACCTCGCATTCCACGATGGTTGCACCATTTAACGTTCAGACTGACACTATGAACAAGGAAGTATCATCTCATTTATAAATGAGGACACTGAGGCTTGAAGAAGTTACAAAATTTGCCCCATATCAATTAGCTTAGAGTGGTAGAAATGGGGTCTAAACCAAGGCCATCTGGTCTGGAATGTGTGCTGTTTCTACTAGTTTATATTTCATCTCAACAAGTAAAACATCAATCGGTTCTTAGAAATTATTACTTTATATAGCTTTTACAGTTTTTTTTTTTTTACTTTTGTTTTATTTGTTTTTATGTGGTGCTGAGGATCGAAGCCAAGTGCCCCACTCGTGCAAGGCAAGCGCTCTACCACTGAGCCACAACCCCAGCCCAGCTTTTACAGTTTTTATAACTCTACCCCAAGAAAATACAACAGAAACATCTTCTGGATATTTTGAAGTTCGTTTTCAAAGCAGCGTAGTTTGGCTATCTAAGATAAACCGCTTGACAATTTCTTTGCTTTTCTTCATGTTCCAATTCATGGTTCCAGAATTACTGAAAAAAAAAAAAAAAAAACAGTCACACAGGGTGAAAGAGGTATTTTTTTTTTTGTTACACATGACAGTAGAATGCATTTTGATATGATTATACGAGCATGAAATATATCTTATTCTAATTATGACCCCATTCTTGTGGATATACACCGTGGTGGGATACACTATGGTGTATTCATATACGTACATAGGAAAATTATTTCAGATTCATTTCACTCTCTCCTTTTCCTATCCTCCCTCCCTTCCCTTTATTCTCCTTTGTCTAATCTACAGAGTATCTATTCTTTCCCTCTCATGCTTTGTTGTAGGTTAACTTGCACCTAGCAAAAACATTCAACCTTTGGCTTTTTGAGACTGGCTCATTTCACTTAGCATGATAGTCTCCAGATCCATCCATTTACTAGCAAATACCATAACGTTATTCTTTTTTATGGTCGAGTAATATTCCATTGTGTGTATATTCCACATTTTCTTTATCCATTCACCTGTTGAGTGGCATCTAGGTTGGTTTCATAGTTTAGCTATTGTGAACTGAGCCACTATAAACATTAATGTGGCTGTGTCACTATAGTATACTGATTTAAAATCTTTGGATATATACAGAGAAGTGGGATAGCTGGTTCAAATGGTGGTTCGGCTCCTAGTTTTTTGAGGAATCTCCATACTCAGTCCCAGAGTGGTTGCCCAGTTTGCAGTCCCACCAGCAATGTGTGAGTGTGCCTTTTTACCCATATCCTCACCAACACTTATTGTTGTTTGTATTCTTGATAACTGACATTCTGAGTAGAGTGAGATGGAATCTCAGTGTAGTTTTAATTTGTATATCTCTAATTGCTAGAGATGCTGAGCACTTTTTCATACATTTGTTGACCATTCATATTTCTTCTTCTGAGAAGTATCTGTTTAGTTCCTTTGCCCATTTATTGATTGGATTTTTTGGATTTTTTGGTGTTAAGTTTTTTGAGTTCTTTGTATATCTTGAAAATTAACACCCTATTTGAGGTGCAGGTGGCAAAAATCTTCTCCCATTTTGTAGGCTTTCTTTATTTCTTGATTGTTTCCCTTGCTGTGAAGATGCTTTTAGTTTGATGCCATCCCATTTATTGATTCTTGACTCATTTATTTTACTTCTTGCACTTTGGGAAATCAGTTCTCAAGCCAATATGTTGGAGTGTCGTCCTATATTTTCTTCTGGTATGTGCAGGGTTTCTGGTTTAATTTCTAGGTCTTTGATCCATTTGGCGTTGAGTTCTGCGCAGGGTGAGAGCTAGGGGTTAAATTTCATTCTACTGCATGTGGACTTCTAGTCTTCCCAACACCATTTGTTGAAGAGGCTGTCTTTTCTCCAGTGTATGAAAGAAGCATTTTAAAAATAGTTCAGGGCATTCATGACTCCCGGAGTCTGAATTGCAGGTGGATATGAGCTTTGCAAGTCACCCCTCCAGACATCAAACCAAAGCCCACTACCATGTGCTCAGAGTGGGCATATTCTTAAACAAATGGTAATCAATTTTTGTGACATCTCCCAAAATGAGGAAGTGATATCTAGATAACTTTATTGTGTATCCTAAATGAATGAACTAGTAAAGGGAGACATCTGAAGCTGCTTACAGAATGTGAAATAATTCTGACATTGGAGTCTTAGCTGAGAACAACCAGTTAGGTTTTGTGTAGAAGTACAGTCCTGGACATGTGGGCCATTGTTTGTATACTTACACTGCACAAAAGTACCTTCAGGCTGGAGAATGAATCACAAAGTTGCAGATCCTTGTTGTTAATTTTTAATGTTTCAAGCAAATGACCTATTAAGCATATATGTAGCCTTTGGAACTTAGACTTGACAGTCTCAATTTTCTCTTGAATCATTATTGGGTTAAAGTTCTTACTCTTGGAGATGAACACTGCTTAGAAACATAAGGAGAAATTGAGTGACACAAATATTTAGGAAAGAGAAAAGATAAATTAATTAGTGTGTCAAATCCTCAGAGATAATATGAGCTCAGTAGATTCTTTCACAATGAATTTTGTTTCCTAGCAGAGATGAATGGCTATGTCTTTGCTTTTCTTCATGTTCCAATTCATGGTTCCAGAATTACTGACAAAATGAAGTTGCACATAGAAACTAGGAATATTTTCTAATATTAATTTCCAACACTCTAATTTTGTATGTATGTTACTATAGATAAAACTTGCATAAAAGTATGATGTTGATTCTTCACACGATTAGCAATTAAAACATGAACATTAAAGTTGGGATCATGAATCATTTTGTTTTCATAAAAAATGTCATCAGATTGTAAGTATTTTCAGCTTTGTTTCAATTTTAAAGTTTTACTAATTATTAATTATAATTTACTTTTCATTCTAAAATATGATTTTAAATATTTAATTTGAAAATAGTATTATTAAATGTATGAAAATAATTCAGTTGAAAGGCTTCACATTTATTTTAATGTATATATTTTGATCAAAGCATTCAAATTGTTCACTTTTTGATAATGATTATATATTATTTTGATGGATTGTTTAGATTATTACTATCTGAGCTCAAATTTTGTAATTTTTATTATAATATTTCATGATTTTGCTAAAATGAGGCAAGAAAAATAAAATTTCATAATATTTATATTCATATTTTAAATATTTTAATATTTATATTTTCTATTTATAAGTATATCATAATTTTGCTACCAATTCAATCATGAATTTTTCTGGCTTTTTTGGGAAAATATATCTGACAATGTAGTAGGATAGCACATTTCATTGTTAGCTTAATTTGTAACTGTTCAATTTTTCTGAAAGTGGTTATGGCTATCTAAGTCTCCTGCTTGTGCAGTAAATCCCCTTTTTGGAATCTTTAAGTATCACTCCAACACAGCTGTGGAAATCCCACGGGAGAGGCATATGAAATTAAAGGACTTACACTCACAGGTCCTAGAGACATGAGCTATGGCAAGTCTGTCCATGCAAAGTCCAAGTGGGAGGATCTTCCAGGGAGCAAGCTCAGTGAAGCAGGTTCATGTCTTTTTAAGGGGCCAAGATGGAGGGGATTTTGTTGATGTATTTGAATATCACTGAATCAAAAAGAAGGCAAAGAGGGGTTCTTGTGGCAGGGATCAGCCTATTTGTGGGGGATGTTGAGACGTCACTAAAATTTTACTTTTCAGAATTTACAATACACTGCCATTGTTTGTTTAGATCTTTATAAAGAAAAGAAAACCAAGAGAGAATGTATCCTGTTTACGTGCAGAATCACATTCAGTGTTTGAAGATGCTAAACATAACTTCTAGGGATCTAGAGTCAGAACCACAGAACTGAGACAGAGTATGAAATTATGACATCATCTCATAGAACATTATCCTCAGCTCAGTTTTGAATTCATAGCACACAGCTACCAAAATCAGGCAGACAACAAATCCCAGAAGACTCACTCTAGCTGAGATTCACAGGGCTTTTATTTTAATTTACACTACCACTGCCAGAAGTTAGAGCAATTATAACTAAAGGAGGTGTCATTTGTCTACTTTTTTTCTCTCCATAACTAATTCTAGAATGTATTTGAAGAAGAGAAGAGGAAATAGATGACAGGTGAGTAATAACAGTATACAACCTTGTTGTGTAACATGTTATCTGCAAGCCAAAAAAAAAAAAAAAAAAAACAAAACTCCACAGAATTTTAATTTATTACTATAAAAGGTCTAAACATATAAACATAGCACATTTAATTGTATCCAGTTCAATATCTACAACCAAAAATTGTTCTGTCCTTGCGGCTCTATTTATCAGTGTGTTCCTAGCCACTGAGTAGCACATGCCTATTAGGCATTCACTAAGTGTTGGCAATTAAAAGGATGTTTGTACATTTGCTTTTGATGGTTAGAAGAGTGTCACGTTTGCCTTCATATCCTTTAACCACTGATGGTCGCACAAAAAGAAAAAAGAGGTGATATCAGCAAACAAGTCAGTTTCTAAACTATATTGAGAATGACAACGAACAGTTTTGGGAGACAGAGTTTTAACTGCAATA
Source organism: Geosciurus inauris (assembly GCA_004024805.1). NCBI lineage: Eukaryota > Metazoa > Chordata > Mammalia > Rodentia > Sciuridae > Geosciurus > Geosciurus inauris. Next base: position 121,672 of record PVHX01002406.1, on the reverse strand, counting down.
CATGGGAGCTGAGCTTTGATTTAATTGAACCTAGCAAACATTTATTGAAAACGTACAATATGCACAGCACCCTGCTAGGCATTGTGCAGGAACAGGATGAGAAAAACAGAAAACATGATCACTTTCAAAAGATAGAAATGGCATGTTTGAGATGTAGAAAGATAAATAAGAAAAGAATTCTGCAAGCCAATAGAGCAATCCCCAAAGGGCCATTTGGGGAGAAGCACTATTGTTATTCTGGCCTGTTTCTTGGTTGTAGAAATAGAGGCCTAAACCTTTCTCTTCTGCTGAGTATAATTTTAAAGCATTGTCAGTGGAGCAAATATACATTAAAAGCAATAAATAAACATTTAAACTCTAGAAAGAGCATGGACTCTCAGTGATGCTAAATCAGAAAAAAACCAACAATGAGTATTTCTGCTTATTGAAGACCTAATTAATGTTTATCAAGTCCTGTGAGAATGCAAAGCACAGCAGAAGGTTAAGATATTATTATTATTACCACAGATCTTAAAGTAGATGAGATCTTGATATTCTTGTAATCACAGCAGGAGTTGTTCATTCCCATGTAATTTATGGGAAGAAAAATAATAAGCCCCACCTCCCTTCATGCTTGATTTGTCAGTTGTTCTTGTTATATGTAACCAGTCCTCAAGAGAACCTTAATTTAGGCAACTATTTATTCTGTTCAATATTATTTTTACATTTGGTAATTACGAAAGATTTTATACATCTGTCTTTCCCCTGAGAGAAGACATTAAATGCTTCTTGGATGATCTCTGGTTTTGCAGGAACTCAGCTCTGATGTTATGTTTTTGGTAGATGGCATGACTTTATGGACAGTTTCCAGCTCTGGAATACACAGATTATGCACTTTATGACCCATGGAATCTGTGTCACCCTAATATTGGATACTTCATGAGAGAAGCTATTGGTTGAAAGAAACCTCAAACATTTCATAGGGGAAAAAACCTGGCTTTTCTTAATTTTTCACATAGTGTTCTAAAGTAACCATGAGATATCTGGCAGTTTTCAACATAAAGGAAATCTAAGGAGAGGTAAAAAATGTCTTAGAAACCCCTTTGTAGGATTCCCAAAGAGAACAAGACCCCAAAGATCAGGAACCAAGAGAGGAGCTGCACAACACGAGGCAGATCCTTTCAGAAACGCTGCATGGTTTTCTGTGTGTGAGCTGTGGTAGGTCAGAGTTGATGGATGGCGGCTTCTTCCATTGTGAAATTTCAGTTGGGGTTGTTTGTTCCACCAAATCCAATTCTCTTACATTAGATTTTGCAGATTTGAATTTTGACATGAAATTTCTGATTATTCTATTTAAATCAGTTACAAATGTCAATGTATTCAATTTGAGTTGTCGTTAAATTCTTTTTTTTTTTTTTTCATTTGTTTCAACCCAACACATTTTAGGTCAGAAAACAATGTATTTTTAAACTAGTGTTTGAGTAGATTGTGAATAATTTTTGTGAAATAGAGAGACAAAGAAAACTAGAGGGAGAGAGGGGAAATTGGGAGAGGCCAGGATGGGGAAGAGGGAAAGACGGGGGCACAGAGAAGAGCAAAGGGGCAGTGTCATGGGTGAGAAGTCCCAGGCCCTCAGGAGGCAGAGGCAGGAGGATCACAAGTTTGAGACTAGCCTCAGCAACTTAGCAAGACTCTTTTCTGAGATTAAAAAATAAAAAAGGGCTGGGAATGTAGCTCAGGGGTAGAGTACCTCTGGGTTCAATCCCCCATACAAAAAAAAAAGTCCCAGAATAAAGAAGATAGAATGGCAAAGTCAAGTCCACTCAGACGCCGCCTCCTCCACAGCGTCTAGAGGTTTGGGGATCAAGGTTTTTCTCTTCATCTCTTCAGCGCCTGGTGTAGTGCCCGGTGTACAACCATTTGATGAGGCAGTGGGTGTCAGTAGGTGAAGCTGAACTTGTACTCCTTGCTGCTTTTTGAACCCACCAGGTACCCTCCTCTTGTTGGACCGTGTCCCCAGGGATCTGCTTGGCTCTCTTCTTTACTGCCTCCAAGGCTGTGCGCAATCCTACCTTCTCAGTAAGGCCAACCCTGAGAAGCCAGTTAGGTACCACAACCACCCCATGCTCCCTAGCACAGTGGAATCCCTATATGCACCTCTTCCATCCCCATGTGACGCTTACCACCCTCAACGTGGTGACTTTGCTTATGTGTTGTATTTATGATTTGTTGTCCATCTCTCTCTACTAGATTGTTATATCCAGAAGGGCAGGGATCTTTGTTCCTATTACTGAGTTATCTCCTGCTTCTACAGCATCACCTGCACGTAGTGGACAATCAGTGAATGCTTTTGTGTGAATGAACTGATCTTATCAATATTATTATATGTGCATATTTTCTCTTGTTCTCTTTTTTCTACTGTTTCTCTCTTCTTTTTCATAGTAGTTGACAGAGAAGGCAACCCCAAACTCTTTACTTCTTTTTCAACTTGTATTTTACTTCACTGAGTCTCAGCTGCACTGCAGCAAAATCCTGCATGCATGGCCTGCTCTTCCTACAGAGAGTCTTTTTGTACATATATTGCTACTGCTGTCTAAGATGGCCTGAACTTATGTTCCAAAGAACACATCCTTGGATCATGTAAGGGCTACAAGTCAGGTAAATAATAGGCTGAATCAAATTTATTGAAAAGCACCTTTATGTGTTGGTTTATTGTATCTTGGTGTTAGTGAAATAGACAATGAATTTCATGCCATCAAAAATCTCTTTGTGGGGGCTGGGGCTGTAGCTCAGTGGTAGAGCGCTTGCCTAGCATGTGTGAGGCACTGGGTTCGATCCTCAACACCACATATAAATAAACAAGTAAAATAAAGGCATTCTGTCCATCTACAACTACAAAAAATTTTTTTTTAAATCTCTGTGGAACTGATTTTCCATGCTGGGTAGAATTCAAGGCTAATATTATTATTTAGCTTGTACTGTCTCTTTTTTCTTACTTTATTTAAAAGATGAGCAGGCCCAGCAGTGATATTTAGTTCATCAAAAGGTCTATAAGTTCTATTCAGATTTTGGGGGGTCAGCAAAACCTCAGTGTGGTTTACTCAAATGCTTTCCCCCAATCCTTAAACCCAAAGATATTTCAAAGTAAACTCTGTTCATCTGTTTTCCATTCATGTGCCTGTGGGTCTTCATATTTCGGGGAGGGGACGTGGCGGAAGGGTGCTGTCACAGCACTGGCTTCCTTCTTCACTGCCACAGACGGATCGTTCATGAGCCACAGACTGAGTGCGCTGGCTGAGGTCCACACCTGTATCCTTTCCAGTTCCCTTTTAATTGATGCTCCAACCTCAGCTCATAGCGGAATAGTTGCCAAGGAAAGTAAAGTGGAAAGAAGCTAAAAAGCTGTGTTTTCTGCCATGGAATCCCAGAATCTTAGACTTGTGGTCCTCAAGATCATTTGGTCCATACAAGATGGGATGCAAGAATACCTGAACAATATCCTGGTAATTGCATTCCAGCCTGTGCTTGAGCAGGATGGATAATGGGGCTCTAGCAGCAGACCTTGACTACAGGGTGAGTTTCAGCTATGGGAATGGCTTTCTTAGGGGATTGGGGTTTTTTCCCCCCTCCAGTCCAAATCTACCTACGCTCTTCATCCTTTCTGTAGTATTTGAACATTGGTCCTCTGTATTCCTCTCATATTCTCTTCAGAGTGGATCTTACTCTCCCCCATGACTCCAACCACTGCAGTATATACATGGTCATTCCCAAGTCTGTGCTTCTTGGTGCAGCTACTTATGAGACACCACACTGCATTTTGCACATGGACCTTGAAATAAACATCAAGACAAACTCATTACATTAATCCTCCCTCTAAATGTCATCACTTGGTTTATGTTGCCATCTCAACAAAGGCAAGGTGCATCTGAAAGCTCTTCTACCACAACCTCATAGTTAGGTGACAAATCCTGTTTGTTGTACCTTCAAGTAGCTCCCGAATCTGCCCCCACCTTCTCATCATCTCGCAGCATCCTGTCTTCTCCCAGCTGAACTGAGCCTGCAGGCTCTTTCTACACCTCTTGCCTCCTTCCTCTTTCTTTACAGTCCTTTTTCCTTATTGCTGCCTAGGTTTATCTTTCTCAAAGAATGGGCATTGCTGTGGAGGCTCCTTTCTTAGACACCACCCATGAGTGAAACAGTTCTTTGTCTCCTAGGTTGAATGGCTACCTTCTCACCACACCCTTAACAGTTTGTTCATGCAGCTCTGATTGCTCTTAGTTCATTGTTTGGTTCCCATTTGTTTGCTTATTACTCCCCCATTGATCTCTGAGCCATAAAGCCTGGCAATTTTTTTTCCACCTTTTCCTTAGGATCTAGCATTTGGTACACACTCAGGAAATGATGATCAAGGAAATAATACATAGACCCTGCCCCATCATGCCCAGCCTCTTCTGACCTTGCCTCAGCTTGTCTTATTTGTTTTCACAGTTTCCGATGGTTTAGAAAATACACAGTAAAGCAATTTAGGTGTTGTCCTTGCTTATTAGTGTCGTCCGAACCTCCATTAACATTTTTGACAGTTTCATTATACTCTGGTAAAACTTCTATGATAATCTTTCTTGCCTGATTGGTGTGTGGTTAAGCTAAGATTTAAAGTCTTTGCCTTTTAGACCCTTAAATGTATTCCTAGTGAATTTCAACTTGTTAAACTCAGTGTGAATACAGGATGAACTGTAGGGAAGCCACAATATTAAGAACTTTAGGATCATTGAGTGGATATAGTAGGAGTTTTGTGCTTTGTTTTAAGCCGAGGTACCTAAGTGTGTGCTGTTGATTTAAAGCCATTTCAAAGGCTGAGGCTGGTAAAGTCAGTATGAAAATAATGGATTTTTCAGAGCAGTAAATTCTAACCACACAGAAACCTTGCTTGGAGTGAATGCTTGATTCTTTTTTTTTTAATTTATTTTTTTATTTTTATTTTTTCTCAAAAATTGCATTTTAATACATGTTATCAAACATAACAGAAAAAAAAACAAATTTTCAGAAGCTGTACACACTGTTCACTGAAAACATTTGTTGAAGCAAATAGAAAAAAATTGTTACAATCATAATTTTTCTAACTGCACAAAATTATAAGCAGATTAAATTCTTCATATTAAACACCTTTATATGTACTTTCAATGAACAGTATATATATATTTATATATATTTTTTATCAACCATCTTTATTATACCTATTCCCCTTTCCTGCCCCCCGCCTCCCCCATGTCGCGTCCAGTGTTTCTCTATTTCTCTTATGTTTCCCATGAATGCTTGATTTTTAAGGCTGAGAGCCACTTGGATGACGATGACATATGTCATGACAGTAGAGCAGGCTTAGCAGCAGGAACAGCTACTATATTCATTGATGCAGAAACAGGAAACTGTGGAGAAAAGGTTACGTGGTAAGGGATCTCATGAGAAAATGTCCGGGGGCTTCTTATGATTTGGATATGAAGTATCCCCAAAAGCTCTTGTGTGAGACAATGCAAGATTGTTCCGGTGAAACGATTAGATCCTGAGAGTTCTAACCTAAACAGTGGATTAGTTCACTTGAATGGATTAACTGGGTGGTTACTACAGGCAGGTTGGGTATGGCTGAAGGAGGTGGGTCACTGGGGTCATGCCTCTGTGGTTTATATTTTGTCCCTGGTGAGCACAGCTGTCTCTGCTTCCTGGCTGTCATGAACTGAGCTGCTTTCCTCTGCTATGCCCTTCCTTTGTGATATGCTGTCCCATTGTGGGCCCAGAGCTATGGAGTAGTCTATGGTAGATTGGACCTTGGAAACCACAAGCCCCATGTAAATTTTTCCTTCTCTTAGTTGATCTTGCCTGGTATTTTGGTCCCAGTGATGCAAAATTGATTAGAACAGGTTAGGAACTGGAAATAAGTGGATAGTGGCATAGAAAACCCAGCAGTGAAAGGTAGGAGTTGATTTTTAATCAAGTTGGTTGGCCTTTATGTATCTAGAGTTCCTGAGGGGGTCGTTGTGTTGGTCATACTTAAAGTTATTTAGCTCAGCACTGAACACAGACTAGGTCTCAGAAAATATTCTTTGAATGGTTGAGTGAATGAATTATTGGGTGAATGGATTTCTATCATATTTTCTCATTCTTCCAATCTGTTAACACTTTCTGGAAAGAAGGTATTGTTTCCTCTACATGAACCTAAGCTGGTACTTCATGTTTTTGTCAGCTTTTTCACCACTGTGACCAAAAGACCTGACAAACACAATTTTAGAGGAGGAGAATTTTATTTGGCACTCAAAGTTTCAGAGGATGTCTTAGTCCATAGACCCCTGACCTCTCTTGCTCTGGGCCTGAGGTGAGGCAGAATGTCATGGCGAAAGGCTGTGGAGGAAGAAAGCAGCTCAGGACGTGGCAATTCTGAAGCAGAGAGAACAAGCTCCACTAACCAGAGACAAAATATAAACCCCAGCAGCATACCCCTAGAGACCCGCTTCCTCCAGCCACACCCTACCTGCCTACAGTTACCACCCAGTTAATCCATTCAAGTGGATTAATGCACTGATTAAGTTAAGGCTCTCATAAGAATTATTTCACCACTAACCCCTCTTAAAACTTCTTGCATTTTCTCACACATGAGCTTTTGGGAACACCTCATATCTAGATCATACCATTATGATTTCCTTATCATTTTCATGTTTCACCCTAGTCTCTCAGCAATCCATTCTAGTGTCTTACAGCATCCCTGTTAACCTCACTGCTTTATAACCATTGAGATTAGTCTTCCCCCTTCAAACAGCAGAACTCTTAACTGCTGGCCTCCAAATGTCCAGTACAATAATTTGTCCAGGCTCACACAGCTCGTAGTGGCCAAGCTGGGAGTGGACCACTCACCAGCCAACCACTCTTGACTCCTGAGCCTTGTCAACATCCCGTTAAGGAGATGCATAAAGTTTCATTATATTTTACCAAATATCTTTCAGTAGAACACTGAGAAAATTCATGTCCAACATCAGGGCACTCATAAACGTTTGTCATCCTTTTGATAAACACAAGAAAATTAGACTTCCCTTTGCATTTAAGCAGAGATGATCATTTCCTGTTGTCTTTACCCTTTCTATATCTATATCTGGAGAGTGAGTTTGCATGTAAGGATCTATCATATCAGATATGCTTTTAACCTAGGGGCAAGGATTAGCTCTGATTATTGGAAATATTTCCTCCACCATCATGGAACCCTTTTTATCCCTTTCAAATATAGGAATTCATTTGACCTGGGAATACATCTAACTATCCCACACATGCAGGCATGACTGCTTAACTGCTCCTGTGGCTGCTCTCTCTGAGTTAGGATAAGAAGGCTGGTGTGAGTAAACATGACTTTGTAGTCTGCTCTGCAGCCCTCAGGGCGCACACAATAGGATGTCTTTTTGTCTCCATTCTTTTTTTCACACCAGGTTAATTCAAAAGAGCCACTCTTTCTATGGACTGCACTTCTAATAGCCACTGACATTTGAGCTTCCTGGAAAAGGGAGTTTTCCCTGGCTTTATTACTCTGTGAAAACAGTTTAGTGTCAATGACTTAAGAGGTAAGAGGAGAGTTCTCTGTTGAATAGTACGCTTAAGTTTCTCCTGAGTTCACTAGTGGGAAACTTAGGACTTCTTATGGGATGCATGAGATTGTCTGTGGATGTGAAGAGCACAGTGCCTGCCACACAGTAGACCCTAAATGTCAATCTTAGAATATAAAATAAAACAACACTAAATAAAATAGCATCAAATCTCCCTAGAGCTAATTACTGTAAATTCTCATATAATAAGTAGCAACTTAGTGTCAAATTCTACCTAAAGTTTCAAGGAAAAATACCCTGGGACAAATCTTTATGCTTCTAACACTGACTTTGTAGATTCTTCTAATGTAAAAAGTTAACTAAATTCCTTAAAAATTCATATAAAATGTAAGATATTTATCCTTGGACAAGGAATTCAAATCTTCCTGTGTAGCTTTAAGCATTTCCCCTCAGTTGCACCTACTGCAAAGAACTTTGCTTAAACTCAGAATTTGACTGCTAATCTTCACACATATGGCAAATATGAACTAATCAGACCACAGATATTTTGCTGCATTCCATGGTGTCTCATTTATTTGTTTGATTTGCAGCTATAGCAACTAGATTCCACCACGTTAGGCTTTTACACGGACTTACAGTGTGATCAGCTTGGTTGACGTTTGGCACTCTGCACTCTATTCAATTGAAGACATATGCACAAACTCACCACATTTTTTAACTGTTTTTCACACAGGGTAGATCTGTAATATTTGCCTAAAAATATGAAAAGCAAACTTCTGCAAGGATAGAAGGCAATTAAAAGATGTTGTGACCTTCTTTTCTATAACATTTCAAATTTTGAACTTTCCTTGGCATGTTGTTCAAACGCCCATCTGACTTTCAAGCAGCCTGCCTCTCCACAGAAAGCTCATTCCTGCAATGACTAAAGGGTTGACCTGGTGCCATACTGGTGCCGTTCCACACACGCTGCTCTGCACAAGAAGAGCAGTTGGAAATGACCTTGAAACAGACTTTTGCCAAGCTAATGAAATATGGGCCTTCAAGAAGTGCCATTTTTCAAGTGATTTACAGAAGAGTTTTGCAGCATTGTCAAAACTCGTGCCCTGACTTTGGTATTGGATAACCACAAGTTTTTAACATCTATAAGGAATGATGTTCACTCTGGGTTTTATTAGTTGCACATTGTAACAGGTTGGAAAAATTAGGTAATGGAGAAAATTGGCATTGCATGATTGTTTCTCTTAGGTAATTTTTTTTCAAGCATTTGCCTAAAGAAATAGAGATGCTTAAAGGGTACAGTTTTAAATGGGGAGATGGAGCTTTAAAATGAAGTAGAAGGTACAGATGGAAATGGAGATACAATTAGGGAATAAAGAAAAGATGACAGAGGTATCTCTTTTTACTTGTAAATTGTCCATTGAGAGAATTCTGGCTCACTAGATTTAGGCTCCAGGAGGGGAACCTTGCTTGATCTCAGTCTGCACACCCAAGAGTAAACTGATGTTGTTGTTGAAACATGTTAATTGATGTTGACACCAATTGTCTCTATATTTTCCATGTTACTGAATGCTGTAGTTATGCTGGTGCATAATGTCACCTACTAGCACTTCCCATGCTGGTAAACTTGGCTGGCATCTAAGAATCTGGATAAAATGAAGCTGCTCTTTACTCTTACTTGGAAGTCAGGGTTGTGATGACTCTGCAAGGTACCCCAGCTCTGCATTCCCTGTGACCTCCCTTCTACCCCTGTCTTAAGGCTGAGACAACCCTAGGTTGGGGCAGTCAGGAAGAACAGCAGAAGAGAATTGGGGAGAGTCATATATTCCCTTAAGCAAGCTGTCAAACTTTTGTACAAAATCAAACTCTACATTTCTTAAAAAAAAAAAAACAAAAAAAAAAAAACACTCAGCACCTCTAGAGCCTCCAAAGAGGCTGTAAATGACTCAATGACTTCTAGCCACTCTCACTTTTGCAAAACTGATTGTCTTCACTGTGCAGTTCTGAGAAATGTACATCTATATGAGCAAGGAAACATACTGTCAACAGCAACTTCCCAGGACATTTCTTTTACTTCATCTGGGAGTTTTCAATACGTAATTTGATATTTCTGTAAGTTTAAACTGGAATCACCAAAATGAAAGCGTTTTTTTCTCATAAGCTCAAACCTTCCAAACTCATCATTTTGTAGAGTCACATAAGTAAACCGGCAACTAAGAATCTAAATTATAGATTATAGTTGTTGGCACAACTGTTTACATTTCATGTAGTATATGTTAAAACCAGTAACGTATTTGTAAAACCAGTTTTGCATGAAGTAATTATATTGAAGTCCATCTTTGTGATTTTTTTATTACGTTTTGCTAAGTGTCATATAATAGATTATTTGCTTGTGAATGCCCCCTCCCTTGATTGCTTTTATTTGGTAGTTTGCTTTGAAAGTTCTAGTATAGGAATTTCACAAAGATTCTGGTTTTTTAATTAATATGTCTTCAAGGTGTTTGCTGTAAATTATAGTACCATTTTTAACTTTTAAATATTTTTAATTGAAGAATACAATTTACATATTAGTCTTCATCCCTGATTTAGAAACTTCTTCCTTTAGTGTGATTGATTTTGAATGTTTTTCTTAAAATGTTTCTCAGCTTCTTGAATAAATAAGGTATATGTCATAATCCATTCAGCTTGCTATAACAAAAATGTTATAAGCCAAGTGGCCTATAAAAAATAAAAATTTATTTCTCAGTTCTGGATGCTAGAAGTCCAAATCAAGGTGCCAGCATGATCAGGACCTGGTGAGGGCTCTTTTAGATAGTAGGCTAATGACTTCTCACTGTGACCTCGCATGGCTACGGGAATCTCTGGGACCTCTTTAAAGGTACCAATCCCATCACAAGGGCTCCCCACCCTCATGACCTAATCACCTTCCAAAGGCTCCAGCTCAACACCATCACCTTGAAAATTTAGATTTCAACTTGTGACTTTTGAGGGGGATATAAACATTCAGATCATAGCAGAATGACAAAAAGAAAGGAAAGGCAGCAGAGAACATCATGACTTCTGGTATTCGATATCATAGATTACAGATCAAAGGAACCAAGAGACAGAATTTTTTTTTAAAAAAAATGCCCAGGCCAGTAAGCTTTTGATACCTGAGACTCCTTGTGCCCTGCTGCCTGGTGACCTCAGCAGTCACACTGTCTATTCCTTGGTGACATTTGCATTTATCTTTTCAAGCCAACATTTTAAAATATGAGGAAAGCAGGGAACTTGTCATTATTTAAAATGATCAGACAATATCTTTACCTTTAAGCTATATTCAGAATCTCACAATCCTATGTTTTTAGCGTCATATAAGATTATTTATGTGTATGTGAGCAAATTATAAAGCACTGTCTCATGAAAAACTTCTGCATTGTAGCACAGGACTCCCCAGTTGTATAGGAGTCTTCTTTACAAAACTCCAGATAAGGACTTGCTTACCCTTATTCTAACAGGACAGCACTTTGTCTTCTTGGCTTTCAGCTTCTTTCAACTCTTGCAGTCCCCCTACTCTGGTTTTACTTATCATCGTTTCAGCTGCCCACGGTAAACCAAAGTCCAAAAGTATTAAATGGAAAATTTTAGAAATAAAAAACTTCTAACTTTTAAATTTCCCACTGTTCTGAGTAGTTGATGAAATGTATACCTTCTTGCTCTGTCCTTCCCCAAGGAGTGAGCCATCACTCTGACCAGAATCCTCACTCTGTGTGCTGTCCACCTCAGATACTGCTGTCATTCAGTATCTGTCTCTGTTGTTGGATCTACTCTCATGGTATTTATTGCTTGGATTCAAGCAACTCTTACTTAATCACAGTGTCACAGCATCACAATGTCAGGTTATCCACCTCATCTTATCTCATCACACAGACTTTGTATCCTCTCACATCATCACAAGAGGGTGTTTTAGTTCACTTTTTCATTGTTGTAACCAAAAGACTGAAAAGAACAATTTTAGAGGAGGAAAAGTGCTCATGGTTTCTGCTGACTCAGTCCATAGATGGCTGACTTCATTGCTCTGGGTGTGAGGTGAGGCAGAACATCATGGCGGAAGGGTGTGATGGAGAAAAGCAGCTCAGGATATAGAACCAGGAAGCAGAGAGACAGCTTCCCTCACCTAGAACAAAGTATATACCCCAAAGACATGTTCTCCCCCATGACCCAGCTCCTCCAGCCACATCCTCCCTGTCTCTAGTTACCACCCAGTTAATACTTATCAGGAGATTAATGTGTTGATTAAGTTAAGGCTCTCATAACCCAGTCATTTCACCGCTAAAATTTCTGACATTGTCTCACACCTGAGCTTTTGGGGGACATATCACATCTAAACCATAACAAAAGGTGAATACGATACAGTAAGACTTCTGAAAGAAAGAGACCACAGTCACATAATTTTTATTACAGTATTTATTATAATTGTTCTATTTTTTGTTATTGCTAATCTGTTAGTATAATTCATTTGTAAATTGAAATTTATTGTAGATATGTTTGCATAGGAAAAAGCATAATATATATATAGTTTGGTGCAATGTGAAGTTTCATGCATCCACTGGGGGTTTTGGAACCTAACACTGCTGAGAAGGGGGAACTACTTTCTCAAACACCTTCTAGATTATTTTCATTTGTATTTATACTAGCACAGATGGTTCAAAGAAATAAGATCCCCAGTGAAAACTCTTTTCCCTTAGAAACCAACCCTATCTGTGAAGATCTGAATGATGTTTTCCTTTCTTCATGCCACTGGAGAGCTGCACTAATGGTGGTCACTCTGGTAGTCCAGGCTGCATGCTGTGGACCTGACTTAATCCATCTGGGATGGAACCTACACACTCTGTGTTTTCGTCATGTTTCTTCATGTGGTTTTAAGGCATGTTTGAAAACCTTTGAATTCATTGGTCTTGCTCGCATCCTTGGGTTAAGGAAAGTGGTTCATGGATATACATCAATTTGGTGATATCTAGAGCTGAACTGAATGGAGATTATGGCAAATAGACAAACCTAGTAAATGGGAACAACCAGGCAAACCTAACTCTTGTGGGTTGGTTACGAGGTGGTGTCTCTGCCTTGGTTTCTACTGGAATAAAATATTGGCACCATCCCTAAATTCTAGGAAAAAGTGAATTAATATTACCATTTATTAGAAGATTAAAAGCATAATACATGTGTCAATTATCATTAATCCTTGAAAATATTTATGGAGTTCAATGGTCTGTAACTAATTAGAGTCTGCAGTTAACAGGGGATATGGGTTTCCTCTGAGTTATATGAAACAAAATATAAATCTTTTATATAACTCTATTTCCTTCAGAAAGGATTTTTACTCATCAGTGGGATTTTTAAAGTTTTATTTTATTTTCTTGGATCTCATTATTTTTCCATAAATCCTATAAGCAGAATTACAATGAGGTGAGTCACAGTCTTAACACTTTTCTGGAGCTGCTTCTGCCAGTGCAGCTTGGAATATAGGAGATTTTCAAAGAGAAGGAAAGGAAGGAACGATGGGAAGGAAGGAGAGCAGGAAGGCAAGAAGAAGAGAAAGATGGGCATAAAGCATTTTACTTTAGATTACATTTGTCTTTAAACTTATAATGGCATTACAAAGGTAAGGCTCTCATGGTCTATCATTGGCACGTTTTAGACGACTCTGAAGTGCAAATAAATTTGGGTTTCAAAAGTTCTTTCTTGAGCCAGTTACTTGGAACTGGAAATGTGTTTGCCTGCAAAAACTTTTGTTATATAAGTGGTAATTAATTTTTGAGACTAGCTCATAAACTCTCCTTATTCCGTTTTGAAGCTGAATTATTGTGCATTTACAATGATAAATGGCAGACTAGACAGTTGAAACCTGGTAGATCTAAAGAACATAAAGGCAATAAAATCAATTGTTGAATTGCTTCAAACTTTTATCTTTAATGCTGGTAATGGAAGGAAAGCAGATGTGATTTGAAGAGTCTTAGGCTGTTCAGAACAGCTAATGCTGATATTGGAGAATGTCGGTCAAAGGAGCGGCTGTGCATATGCTGCAGGCTGGTCACTAAAAAGCAATGTCCTGAGACCATATCAGTGAGTCATCAATACAAATGCTTTCATTTCCCACAACAAATCTTGATGGAGCACATGCTGTGTCGCAGGTGGTTCTTGCCATTGATGCTATCAGACAAATCAGAAAGAACCACTCTATGAAGCTTATATAAGAGAGTGGGGGAGACAATCAAATAATTTTGCAAATAGATAATTGCTTGTGATTCATCCATTTTTATTAAAAGTTATTGGGTGAATATTAAAATTCACACAGATTTATAAGGAATAATGTTGGCACACCTAGGATGGATCTGGAGAGGGGGTTCCTAAGTCATTCTTATATACCAGCTGTGGATTGACTACTTACATATGCTGTCCCAGTGGATGCCCAGTGTAACCCTGAGGGGTTGGGATCATTATTGTGATTTCACAGATGAGGAGCTGAGACTCAAGGTAGTTAAGAAACATGCCAATGATGATACAGCAGAAGACCTAGGTTCCAACCAAGTTCATCCAATTTCAGGCACTTTCTGCCAATCTAAACTGCTTGCTTTGATAAACCATTGTGAAGATATTTTGTTATTTTACTGAGTGTCCTTTACATTAGGTATCTGTACAGTAATCTCCACCCACAAGGGCAGGCTGGATTTAAGAAGAAAGAGAAGAAGGCTGAGAATGGAGCTTTGGCCCATGGACCCAGGGAGGGGAGGCTGGGAAGGGAGAATACTTGAAGGAGAAGGCATCAGGGCAGCCAAGAAGGAGAGAGCTTCAAGAAGGCAGAGTCAAGCCTTCCTGGACCACATGGAGACAGCAGCTGGCATGGGTGCTGGCAAGAGTCAAAAACACCACAGTGGGAGAAGCCAGAGGAGGAGGAGCCTGCCTGAGAAGAAAGCAATTAAAAATCTCATCAGTGTGGCATCTTTTTGGTGAAACAAGATTGTCACTTCATCAGTCACTTGAATTGAAAACATGGGCGTGTTGAGTAACAGCATTTGAGGGGTGAACCAGTTTTCCTTAGCCCTCACCCTGTGACCCTTCGTTTTCTCCCAGTGAAAGAGGCACTGTTTCTGGCCTGTGCCCTTATTCAGCAGGGTCAGAACTTACCCCAGCTATGTGATAATGGCCTCTGGCTTGTGCTTGATGTACTCTCACTCAGTATAATATTTTCCTATGTTGATTTGAATATTATCTTGTAAATAAAAAGGAGGAATCATAGGAGAATTTGCAGGAAAATAGTTAAAAAGCAATTACTTGGGGGAGGAAGAAGAGAAACTCTAAATAATCCTTCCCTTTTGTCCCTTTTTGGTTGTCAACACATTGGAAGCAACAGGCAAAACAAACAAACAACATACTCATGATGCGATAAGCTGGAAGGTTGGCTGCGTGAATTCCATTATATGTTTTTTGTTTACATTTCCCAAAATCTGATATAGATATTTAGGAGCCTTCAGAAATTTTCGTGGATGTGCTGCTAGAGATAAACCATTTGTTTTTGTGGAGATTCAAAAGGGAAAATGTATTTTAGAAAACAAATGAAACTGGACTCTGTTTGGACAAACAGTTCTCTGACCAGATGTCATTTAAAGGCATTGGACAAAGGGCCCAAGCTTTGTCTCTCAAGACAGACATGCATGGAGGAAACAGGAGGAGCATTTTCAGGGTTGCTGTAATGTTTGTGTTATAATGTGCTGAGCCTGCCCATGCCATCTTTGGGGCTGTGAGCATACAGTTGAGACATAAATGCTTCTCAGTTCTTTCTCATAATTTCTCTGATCTTACTGGCAATAAAAAGGAAGAAAGAAAAAAACAACGCTGTAGGAGCATAAAATGTTATTGAATTTGCAGCAGTCGTCATGGTTACCTGCATAGTTTCATTGCTTTATTAATGTGTAATTCCCTTTATTTCTGGAAATGTCATTATAGTGAAACATAATAGTTCACAGCCTCTTAGCAAGTTTCTCCACGTATCTCAGAGACTCTAACGATGGCTGAGATGAATGTGTGTGTGGTTTCTGGGCCACCTGTGTGCTGTTGATTCAGTAACTAGGACATCATTGTTTAGGAAAAGACAACTTGAACTTAATGACTCTTGAGAATCCCTTAAAATTTCAAATGTTTTCCTAAAGTGCTTATTCTTTTCCTATAGGAAAATAATCCATGGCTTATCTTTTTCTAACTAAAATATTTAGATTTCCTGACATAAAAAAATTTAAGTACTAAAATTATTACTTACAGAAGTCACTTTCAGGTGTTCAGTAAGTTTTTTTTTCTTATCAACTCATTTAAAAATTATTTAAATTTACTAAATTTATTTCTTGTCATAGAAGGATTTTTCTGAGACACTGTTAGAGGTTTTGAGCTAGTTTTTCCAAATTTATTCTCCCACTACTCAAGCTGAAGCTAAATAAAGCAGTTCATTAAATCATCATCCAGGCTAATTGAATGTGGCAGAGGCTGCTAACCAATGTCCATGCTCATTTCTCTTCTTCCTGGACATCCAACCGGACTACATTTCCCAGCATCCCTTGCTGGGACTCATAGGGTGATGGAATGTGATTAGATGTTACATTCAGCCACCTGTGTCCACAGGTTCTGCACACTTGATGCAATAAACTGATAATTGAAAATATCTGAAAAAAATCACATCTGTATTGAACATGTACACACTTTCTTTTTTGTCATTCCCTAAACAATATAGTAGGAAAACAATTCATGTAGCATGTATTAGGTTTTATAACTCATCTAGAAATGATTTGAAGCACATGGGAGGTGTGCATGATTCCTGTGCAAATACTACACCGTTTATATAAGGTACTTGAGCATACTCAAAATTTTGATATTTGAGGGTGTCCTGAAACCAGTCTCCAATGGATAACTGTATATAACCATTTGTGGGTCTGGCCTCTTACATTCCACTTAATCCTCCCATCCCTGTTTCCAGTCTGGTTGGAACTCTGCCAGCCTGGTACTTAGTGGAGCAGGACCTTACTGTAGGTTAGTAACATCTATTGTTAGAGAAAAGAGACAAAACCTCTGAAATGTGCATGTTACATCAGCTACTGTTACCCTAATACAGTGCATATTAATCTTTCTTCTAAGTGGGCCATATAATCCTAGGGAGAAGACCCAAGTTTTTCATCCAAAAGTGTCTCTCATAGCTTCTTTCACAATCTTTTAAAAATAAACTGCTCTCAATTCCAGCACTATCCAGTGTCCAGTGATAAATTTACTGTTTTGGAAGCGTCCCAGAGACCTGAACAGCTACATCACTAGCAGATACTTGGAAAATGTCAGACCCTGTAACTTACATGCACAGAGAACCAAGGAGAAGGATAGTTTTCTAGATATTTCTGTGCATGGGACCAGGAATAGCATTCCCTTCTCTGCTATACATGGCCTTATTTGTTCTCTGTAGTGAATCTCTATCGAGCTCTGTCATTCCCATGTTACATATTTTAAAAGTGTCATTTAGGTTAAAGTACTTCGTTATAGCTAGGGAACAGCAAAGGAGAAATCAAACAAAAGTTCACAAGGAAGCCGACATAGCCAAGTTTTTTACTTTGCTGTTTCTGATAGTTTACCCTGTTAAAGTCAGTTAATCACTGTGCTCTGGGATAGCATGACAGCTAGCAACAATTTGAAACACAAGCAAACAACAAGTGATTACCTGTGGTATTGAGAACTAAAACTTGGACTTAGTTATAATCCCAACATTGTTGAGTTTTACCTTTTATCATAGGATATCAGAAGAGCAGTTGTAACAGATTCAGTAGCCATTCAACACTGATAGTCTGGAGTCCACAGGCCAACTCTTCCTCATGAGGTCAGCTAGGGCCCCAAGTTCTTTCATCTGGCAGCTCCTGGGTTCTTTAGGTTGTTTCTTCTCTGTGTGCTCACAGGGGGGTCACCATACCACTTCTGCATTTAAGCTGTTAGAAAGGGTTTACAAGAAGAGAGAGTGTACTTCTTTGCAGTTAAGGGCATGACCCCAAAATTGCACCCATCATTTCTGCTCACAAAAGTTGCATGGTTGCATGAGCATCTAACTGAAGAGAGTCTAGGATGTGTCATTTTTAAGTGCCAATACTTTCATACTTTTAGAAGAAGAGTATAAGATATTAGAAGACAAATATTAGCCTATGCCACACTTTCTTTCCTTCTGATGAACATGGTAATGAGAAAGATCCAGAACAACCTAAATAGAAAATGGAAGGAAATGAACTAAGGAAACTAGGTAAATCAGAAATTGAAGATCTTCTTTCTTCTTAACCTCCTCCAGTGCATATTCTAAAAGGATCAAGAGTCAATGCCTTGCATTAACTTATTTTGAAATAGATGATAACTACTAAATCCGTAGTCTTCAAATAAAATGGTTGCAACAAATTGAACTAAGACTAGGTATTAAATCATATTAAGTAACTGGAATTAATTTCATTGGGTTCTAATATGATTAGATTATGAAACAAAGTCTCATCTGGTAGAGATGAGGTATCTGTAAGTGAAATATGATACCTAGAGTTTGCTTTAAAATACCCTAGGAAGCTGGGTACAGTGGCACATGCCTATAATTTCAGTGGCTTGGGAGACTGAGGCAGGAGGATCACAAGTTCAAAGCCAGTCTTATTAACTTAGCGAGGCCCTAAGCAACTTAGAGAGAACTTGTCTAAAATTAAAAAAAAAAATGGCTGGGGATGTGGCTGAGTTTTTAAGTACCCCTGGGTTCAATCCCCAGTACCAAAATAAAATAAAATAAACTATCCCAGGAACAATGAAAGAGAGGATGATAAATCAATGAAACTTGAAACATGTTAGTTGTTGAAGCTGAATGATGAGAGTTAGGTTATTCTTTCTACTTTTATGTATATTTGAAATATTCCATAATAAAAAGTTAAATAAATACTTGTTGCAAGTAATAAAAATAAGTTTTGGCTCTTCAATGTTCATATCAGCTTGATTCTGAACTCCAGTTAAGTCCTTTCTTAAGTTCCTCAGGTACTGTTTATTCTGCATGCATACATATAACCAGAAAACTCTTTTTCATCTGCGGGATTCGTTAACAATTTGCTTTAAGTTAATTAAATAACATTTTCATGAATGGCTGTTGCATCTAGTGGTGCAAGGCATGCAAAAATGAGTGAAACAAGGGCCCTTTCTGCAAGTATAAAATCAAATCAGGAAGATGAGACTGTCTCTCAAATAAATGTGATTTACAGAAATACACAAGAAGGCTTCAATATTAGGAGATTACATCAAATTGGAAGGGTCAGGAAAAGTTTCCAGGATCAAATCTCACAAGCTTAAAGGAAGCATAGGCTTTTAACAATGGAAGTAGTGGGGAAAGTGGACCACCAAGAGAAAGGCACCAAGCCAGAGAACTTGAGATGGTTTCCTGGTGAAGGCAAAGGGAAGATACAGTTGTTTTTTTTTTTTTACTATGCACATCTGGATGTCCCATAAAATAAGTCGGGGGTAAGTAAAGGGACCCAAGTGGGAAGACTGTGTATAAGGATGTAGTTTTGAGATGCTAGTGAGATTCAAAATGAGATGTTCATCTGAACTATGGTGCTGAGGCACAGAGAGCGTTTAGGGTGGGTGGTAGGCAACTGCTGAGGTTGATCATTGAAGGTGCAGATAGGTGATGAATTTGACTGACGAGAACAAGGAAAAGATTCTCTTAAAAGCCAGTTTTATTAGGGTAAAGGATGGCAATTATGGCAACAACATCATTGTAAAAGTGACAAAATGATTTCTGCTGACATTAAAGATGATGAGTCATTGATGTGACAAGAGGTGTATTCCTCCCCCTCCCCCTCCCCTGAATTCTCAGCACTTCTTCTACAGAGGCCACCCAGCTCCACCTTCTCTGTCCTTCCTCCTTCAGCTTAAGCTAAGAGTTGTCAGTCTAGAACATCTCCACCTCCTGATTTCCATTCATTCACTTTTTTTTTTCTTTAATACCTGGGATTGAACCCAGGGGTGCTTAACCACTGAGCCACATCCCCTGCCTACTTTCTTTTCTTGTATTTTATTTAGCCACATGGTCTCTCTAAGTTGCATAGGGCCTTGCTAAGTTGCTGAGGCTGACTTTGAACTCGAGATCCTCCTGCCTCAGCCTCCGGAGCTACTGGGATTACAGGGGTACACCACTGCACCCAGCTCCATTCACTCACCACCACTCTGATATGGTTTTGGAGAATTATCAGTGACTACCTGTTAACCAATTCCATGGATGCTTGCTTGGTATTTCTCACTTCCCTTGATTCTTTGAGCAGTTTCTGACCTCATGGGCAACTTTCTCTTCCTTCAGTCTCTTTTCTGGCTGCTGATTCTCTAATTTCTGTGCAGGCTCCTCCACTACTGAACATTTCTAGGCTGTAGTGCCTTGAGACCAGTCCCAGAATCTCCTCCTTTCCAACAGACTCTCCTGGAGGGAATTCTTCTTATTTCATAGTTTCACCTAACCCAACGAAGCTCCCACATATATCTCATTTAAGTTCTGGTCCTACCTCATTTGTCCCTTGGATTTCTCACAGACATTTCATATGTAACAAAAGCAAAACTGAAATTTGAACTACTGTCTTCCTCCCAAATGGTGATGTTCTCCACTATCTCAGTAAATGTCAACACCATCTACCTTGCTTAGACCAGTGAAGTGAATCATTTAGTTTGCAGATGTCACTGGACAGCTACACTAGGAAGCTCAAGCAAATACTACTTCACTATGAAATGTTTGATCCCCAGACTATTCATTAGCCTAACTGAAGTGTGTCAACCTCAAAGATAAAACTTTTCTTTGTAACTTCATTGCCACATAAGGATTTCATTTAGGCATCATTGCCAGCTAGCTTTAACTTGAAATTCATAATCAACTTTAAGGTACACACTTTTAAAGGATGTTGTAGGCAACTTATACTAGGCAGCCAAGCTCTCTGAGCTGACCACATTTGGTGACAGTCAAGACTAGCCCCAGAGGGCCTCCGGAGTAGAAAGGATCTCAAAAATCATCTGAGAGATGCAGGTACTGGTCTTCTGTCAGTAAGATTGGACATCTACAGATGTGGACATCTCTACCACTCTCTCCTCTGCCCAGAGTGGTGCAAAAAATAGCAACCCTGATTCTTTTTTTGTGAAGAACAGAGAATCCTTTCCTTTCTATCCCACTGTGTTGGGAGAGGATGGAATGAAAGTAGGTTTGCATCCCTTATGAGTCTGTTATTCTGTAGAAAGAGCCAACGTTTGGAAGAGAAATTGCTTCTAGTTCTGCCTCAGAAACCAGCAAGTTGGTTGTAAATCTAATTGGTAAGGTTATCCTTACCCCTTTTCTCTACCTTCCCGCACATCAAACACATCAGAGCAATAACTGATGCCATCTGAATGTTTGCCTGTGACAGACACTCTTCCAAGTGCTCTGCATGTATGAACTCATCTAATGCTAACAACATATGAGTGAATTGTTACTGTGGTTTAACATATGAGGAGACAGGGCCTGGGGGTTAGGAAATCGCTCAGAGATACCCAGCTAATGAAAAGCCAGGATTTAAATCCAGGCTATTTGAGTCTGCTCTTAACCACTCTGTTATACTGTGTTGCATAGATACCACCTCTGAATGTCTTTTTTCCACCCATTGCCATTGTGTCATTGATGTAAGATATACCATCAATTTAATTTAATAACAGTTTTCAGAAATAAAGTAAGCACTACCAAATCAAATGCAGATATAGTGGGATTATCTTTTAAAATCCTAACCAATGTGCTTTTTTCTTCTTCTTCTCCTTGGTAATTCCTTTTTACCTCACTAGAGTAGGAAGAATCCCCTCCAGGTTTTTAGCTTTAGGGACAGGCCAGTTTCAGAAGCCAGGCAAATTCTTGGCTATTGACTTCTAAAATTGGGTAATGCAATTTAGAAAAGACAGGAGCCAGGTTTGGTGTTTTGCTTTGTTGTTTTTGAATTGTTTTTTAAAACAGGATTTTTCTTAAGATAAACATACAGAAAAAAAGGGTCTTCAAAGTTTGCTTTGCATATCAAGAGCCAAAGCTGATGATGCTGATATCAGCAGTGGGAGCTGGGGAGAATGAAGGAGGATGTCTGCGAGCTTTCCTGTCCCAAAAGAGATAATCCGCTTAGCTGCTGGCAGGAGGAGAATCTGTAGTTTAGAGGCGGAAGGACCATAACTCCATTCCCTGTGCCACTGCAGATGGGAGGGAACGGCAACCTCCAAGGTATTGGGGGGCAGTCCCAGAGTACAGGAGACCTGGGTCTGAGCCTCAGGAGAGGAAGCAAGCAGCATGACAGTGGAATGGAAGGTGTCCAGGAAGCACAAAAACATCTTAAGATTCTTATGTCCCCAAGTGCTACCCTTGGAGAGGACCAGAGGGCCTGAGTGTCTAGATAGGGACCACTGACAGCAGACTTGATGTGGATTCTCCATGCAGGAGGCTATGGAAACAGAAATGAGCCTACAGCTAAAATACCATGGATAGAAGTTCCCATGAAAGATGAGCAGGACCAAGGGGCTGATGGAACAGTTGTTGCTCCACTGATGCCATGAAACTTATGGGTTCTCTCAGCATTTAGATCTTGTCATAGGGAAAAGAAAAGAAAGACTAGAACCCTAATTTGACTATGTTCAAGCTGTAATTCAACTGGAAATTATAAGATTGAATATCCCGGACGTGGCTGTAGGTTTAGTAACTAAGTTACTCAAGGTCACATGACTACAATAAACCATGCAGCCAAGATTGTAGCATAGGCAGTCTGAACCACCAGGCTGGACTGTACCATTTTCTACTCGATTCTGCTACCTCCATGTTTCCCACAACCAAATGGAATGGTGGCTCAAGACCCAAATCAAATTGCATTATAGAAACTTAAAGTGATTGTGAAATAACCTGTGGCTTTATACATAGATTTGAAGATGCAGTAACATTAAAATGCTGTGACTAGAAGAAATGCAAGCTGTATTCTCTTCTCTCCTGCCATCATTTAATCCGTGCCTTACTTGGACTATTCCAAGTGCTTCCAAATTGGAGAGACTAGGTTTTTTCCTATGTAATTAGAAGCAAGAACAACTTGGAGCAGCTGGGCACGGTGGTGCACACCTATAATCTCAGCACTTTGGGAGCCTGAGACAGGAGAATCACAAGGTCAACGCCAGCCTCACCAATGGCGAGGCGCTAAACAACTCAGTTGAGACCCTGTCTCTAAATAAAACACAAAATAGGGCTGGAGATGTGGCTCAGTGGTCGAGTGCCCCTGAGTTCAATCCCCAGTACCAAAAAAAAGAAAATAAGAACAACCAACTAGGAGCAATGAAGGTAAGTTTTAAAGAGACAGAATTCTGTGCAGAATCAGCGAGGACTTCCTCACCATTTTCAGATATCCAAATACAGAATGAGCACCCTTGGGTGGCTCCATGTGCCATCTCCTTGTGATATAGCATTGTTGAGACAGCCACCACTGAGAAAAGACGTTATGAAGGGGAATTCAATACAGGAAATCTGGCTAGATGACATGGCCTTTAAGGTCCCCTCCAGCTGCGAAATTCTGCCATTTTAGAATGGAGACCGTGGAAGCCAGATTGCTAGATATTTAAAGAGTGGCATTGAGAAAATGGAAGCAGGGGTTCTAGGTTGGTGTTGGAATATGGTTACCCCTGAAGGAAGCAGAGTTTTATCATATGATGTGGTAGCCCTGAGGAAAGATTTAACACTGGGAAGAATTGAACAGATGTATAAAGTAGGAATTAAATCTTTTTTTAAAAAAAGAAAAACTAAAAGAAGATTCTGTTTCAGTATATATTGTTATATAACATACTACAGTAGTCACTTTTTATCCCAGAGGGACACATTCCAACACCCCCAGTGGATACTTGAAACCCAGGTTAATACCAGTCCCTGTAGATACTATATTTTTCCTATGCATTCATACCTATTGTAAAGATCACACGACCAGGAGAAGATGAATTAAGCCACTCGGCAAGGCTTTATTGGAATGCGCACCCTCGGACCAAATCCCCCGTCCATCAGAGCGTGTCAGGAGAAATGGCGTTGGAGGTTTCGTGCATAGAGAATTTTAAGAAAACCCGATCAGGAAGGGGAGGGCTTGGGAACAGGAAGAGAAGGCCAGAGTCCTTTCTGAATGGGTCAGGAAAACTCGCTGATTGACAGGAGGCGTGTCCACTAGTGACGTCACATCTGGCTTGCAGCAGCTCCGCTGACCAGTTTCCTTAATTGGGCATCTTAGACCCTGACCAGACCTAACACCTATCACAAAGTTTAACTTACAAATTAGGCACCATAAGAGATCAATAACAATAACTAAAAATTGAAAAATTGTAATTATACCCTTCAATAAGAGTGTATTGTTGCTGGGCGCGGTGGCCCACGCCTGTAATCCCAGCACTTTGGGAGGCTGCGACAGGAGAATCATGAGTTCAAAGCCAGCCTCAGCAACGGCAAGGCGCTAATCAACTCAGTGAGACCCTGTCTCTACATAAAACACAAAAAACAGGGCTAAGGATGTGGCTCAGTGGTTGAGTGCCCCTAAGTTTAATCTCTGATACCGAAAAAAAGAGTATATTATTACAATATATTTCGACATAGGTTATGTGAATGGAGTCACTTTCAAAAAAAATCTTAAACCATACTCACCCTTCTTGTGATGATGTGAGATAATACAGTGTGATAAAGTTGATAAAGTTAGGTGATAAAGTTAGGAGATAAAGGTGATAAAGTTAGGAGAATGATATACTCATAGTGGCATGCAATTCAAAACTGATACATTATTTTTTTCTGAATATTTTTGTTTGTTTTTTGGACTGCAGTTGACCACAGGTGATGGAAACTAGAAAGTGAAACCATGGATGGGAAGGCTACTAAGTGGCTTTAAACAAAGATAATATTATTACGTCTCAGCATTGTGTAGGATTGGAATTGGGACAGTGCTCAGGTGATGATTCTTCTGTCCACATGTTATCAGCACTTGTGGTCTTTGGCTGACATGTGCCTTGATTAGGGATGGCTGGAAGGCTGTGTTCAAGTGCAACTGTTGAGCAGAGCACCCACTCATGGCCTCACCAGCCTCTCAGTGTAGTCCTTCTTATTGGCAGCTCATAGCTCCCAGAGCAGTATTCCAGGAGGCCTGTTCAAAAGCACAGGTCTTTGAATACCTAGCCTCAGAAGCCCAGCATTCCACTTGACTGCACCTCCCGGTCAGGTCAGTCAAATCCTCAAGCCCAGCTCAGACTCCAAGGGAAAGGAACTAGTTGCCACCGCTCTGTGGGAGGAATGCCAAAAAAATGTATAGCCCATCTTTAATCTCCCTTGGAGACAGTCAGTAGAAGGAGATCCTGAACAAGTGGATAATACAAACTAAGAGCAAATTTAGAAGGGCTACCCTTAGAATGGTGGAGAATGTGTCTGCCTTGGAGACAAAAGGAGATCCAGGAGGTAGAGAGATAGACATTTTGAGACAAAGACAAGGGAAAGCAGAAGGCATTATTTCCATGGAGTTCAAATCCTCCAGTCTGTTTAGTGGAAAAGGGGTTTCCTATAATGAAAATCAGGCCACTTACCCACTGACAGTAGACTTTACCTGTGGTCGTTTTCTGGTTCTGCTAATACACTGTGACTGGTTTCACCAGGCATGACTCACACAGACTTCTGTCTGAAGCACTGTGTACCCCATGAAGCACACCAAACTCTTGTATAGTCCAATAAAATGAGGCAGGTAAATTGGCCTCCCAGGAAAATAAGCCTATCTGTGACTCATTCCCAGAGCAGACCAGCCATGAACTGAGGCTTGAGTAGTAAAACGTGAAATCCGCTTCCCACAAATTATCCAGATAATCTTTTACAATCCCCTCCTGGATAAAAACCAGCCATCTGAGGGTGACAGTCTGGCATGTATCGAAAGCTGCAGTGATTGTGGCTTGGCCCCTCTTGTAGACACAGAACTGTTCATGGGGGTGATTTATGCAGCTTTGCGTGCATGCATCCTTTTGATAAGGATCTTTAGAAGCTTGCTAATTGATTTTAAAGGAATGCTTCTCTTTGGCTCTGTGTCTCATTCTTTTCACATTATACATTCCGGTGATAAATGATGGATGCGTAAGTACATTACCTTTGCTCAATCAGTGTTTTCTATTGTTGACATAAAGTACACAAATTGGATTTGTTTCAGGATAGCTGAATTTGGAATGTGACATTTTGCCAAGTCAGAATCACACTTGCCCATACAGCACAGATGTGGATTTTGCAGTTGTTTTCTTTTAAAATAGTATATGTCTGTGGTACCATTGATTAATGTAATATTGCATCAATGTGCTGTTACAATACCCCAGGGCAGGCATGAGGTCTTTCAGCCAGCAACAAAGAATTCCCCAGGCTGAATTTTTTTTTTTTAATAAAACACAGATTGCAAAGCAAAATAATAAGCATCAACCATGACAATTTCTGGGTAGCCAAAGTGCTTGAGGAAAGCAACTTCTGATGAACTTGCCGGTGGAAATACAGTTTAATTGTTACATAATTTCATTCTTCCAGATCATTAGAAATCATCTATGTCTAATTATTTCTTGAGTCTGTATTGATGACCAATATATCATGGCTATGTTGTCCATAACTTATCTCTTTTTTTCAGTGTCTACTCCAGTGTTTGTATAGTTGTAGCATCAGACCCAATAGGTCAGGGGAGGCAGACACAGCCACATGTGTGACACAGCTTTAAGTACAGAAATTAAAATTGGATTATTCACTGTCCATTGTAAGTGGCTAGCAAGCAACTTTCTCAGTGCAGCACTGATATAATGTTGGTCTGGTGTCATTCTGTTTCTATTTTAAATAATATATATTTTTTTCTTTCTCAAGGTAGTTTTTTTTTTAATATTTTTTAGTTGTCAGTGGATGTTTATTTTATTTGTATGCAGTGCTGAGAATCAAACCCAGTACCTCACACATGCTAGGCAAGTGCTCTACCACTGAGTTACAACCTCAGCCCCTCTCAAGGTAGTTTTTAATTTTTAACCATAATGTTCTCCTTGTTACAAAAATCTGGAATAATATTTTTCTAAATCAATTAACTAATGAAAAATTTTAAGTGAGTAAAAATATCCTTGTTTTACTCATTCTTAACTTTGTAAGCAAATATTCTCCTGCGTGCCTACTAACAGAAAGACAGAAAGCCAACTCTTCTTCAGATTCCATAGTTAATAGTGTTCTTTTCAAATATGTATTAGATAAGAAAAATACAGACAAGTCTTTGCTTTTTTAGTGCAAGTCTACTATAGCCTTATAGTGGATTTAAACATCAAAAGTAGCATTCCCTCTTTTAACCCTCTAAAAGATCTGAGAACCAAAACAAACCAAAACAAAAAACAGGATAGAGTTTCTTAATTGAAAAAAAAGTTTCTGTAGCCAAGTTTTATGAATCAGCATTTTGGTATAAATAATTTACAGCTAGTATAATAAGATCATTAAGTTCAAGCATGCAGAAAACCATTTCATGGTCTTTGCTAATAGTGCTAATAGAGACCAATTTGAATCAAGGAGGCCACTGAGCTTAATAATGTGGCTTCAGAAGTCCAAGCAGTATTGATATTTTGAGTTGATATAAAAGAGATGGTATTTCTCTTCTATTTCAGTACTTTTAAACCTGGACAATCTTAAACAGACTCTGTAAGATAAATGTCATTAAGATTGACAGCTGACGATTAAGGTTGGGGACTTACCTCAGTGGTGGGTAGTTGTTCCTATGGGGGCAGAGTTTATGATGTCATAAGTCATATAAACTCACGAGATATTAGGGTGGGCAGTATAAAATTGGTCTATTCAGGAACAAGTGGGGAAGGTTGTCACCCCCTTCAACATGTCTCCTGTTTTTGTTCGTGTAGTTGTTTTGTCTTTTGCCCCACTTGTAATGACCTAAGACTTAGATTCCATCCTATGACTGTCCTTTCTCTAGAACCACCAGATAGAATACCTTCCATGTCCCAATTACACAG
The DNA here is from genome assembly GCA_004024805.1 of Geosciurus inauris. Classification (NCBI taxonomy): domain Eukaryota; kingdom Metazoa; phylum Chordata; class Mammalia; order Rodentia; family Sciuridae; genus Geosciurus; species Geosciurus inauris. Next base: position 94,058 of record PVHX01002406.1, on the reverse strand, counting down.
TCCTCTCGTGTTTTTCTGGTGTTTGTATTCCCATAGTTGCAAATAAAAAGTGTATTTTTAGTTTAGAATTTTCCTTTCCATTAAAAAGAAAATCCCTGAAGATTTGTGGCACCGCTGTTATTTCTGTTAATGCCATTGCTTCCATAGCAGCCAGCTACGACTTTGTAAGAAACTGTTTACAAAAAGCAATTATTCAAGTGAATATTGTAACTACATATAGCAAAGTTTCAATTTAGATTTCTTGTAATCATTACAGTGCACACACATATACACACACACTCATTCACTCCTTCAAATTTGTGTAGAAAGTGTAATTAGCTGGATTCTCCTGTCAGTAGAGCAGAGATGAGACTGGTTCTTTGGACTCTCATAGCAGAATAAAAACTCAGGCTATTAATGTTCTTGGCCATAGAATATAAAATAAATGAGTTTGGGCTGACATTTAATCTTGAGAATGGATTTAAGGGAAAATTAGAAAGGAATCAAAGAGAATACCTTTCTAGTTTTTCATAGCTCATTTTGCTATGAGTAAAACTAACATTAATGTATATACATTCATATTGCCTGAAAAGTTGTTGAAATTTCAGTCAGTAGTCATATCTTTAATTTAGGATGTTTCAGATTTGCTTTACTATCTTCTAAGTGAGAGATGTTCTCTGTCAGAGGCAGAGTGAGAAGATTTAGTGACCGTTCTATAGCAAAATGAAAATATCTGAATGAAGGGTCATTTCTAATAAGGTCTAATTCAATCTGAAATGAAACAAGAAGGCTTTCTAGAGAAAGAAGGCTAAGGTATGGACTGCGAGGTTTTTGTCTTGTATGCATATGGATGGCCTTCATGAATGAAAGTGAATGCCGGAATCTTTCTGATGGATGCCGCCCATGTCCTGCTACACAGGAAAAGCCAACCAGGAAATAATAATTATTTTTCTACAATATTTTCAAATAAATGAAGTAATCTAACTGCAACTTCTGGCCGAAATACAAGCAAGGCAAGAGCGATGGGCCCCTTCCCTTTCCTGCTGAGCACTTACAGTTGCATGGAGAGCACAGCCAAGAACCCACAGTAAACTCGATGGCTGCAGATAAGTGAGGCAAAGTGACACAAATACAGCCAACTGCATTATGTAACCAGGGACAGGCAGGGTCAGTGGCGCTAGGTGTTGTTAGATTTTCAAGGCTCAATTCCATGGGACCTTTTTAGAAACAGAAGGCTGAAATTTAGTGAGGAGGATTGGTCTGATTCTGATGCACCCAGCAAAATAGTAGCATCATACAATGGAGCGACACTGCAGAAATTCAATACGAATCTCCTCACCCTCTTTCTGCATCAGAAACCCCATAAAAACTTGAATCTCACCCTTCGCTCACCAGAAACCTTTCTGAACCATTTTGGATATTTTCCCCAGCTGTTTTAAAACTCGGTGTCCTTATCTAGAGAACGATCTTTTAGGATCCTTAAAAAAAGAATCCCCTTTTTATAATGCAGGAAAATTGCTGCAACCAAGGTGGGCAAGCTCTTGGGGAAGCTTCAGGAAAGGGGCTGCTGAGAGGAGAGGAGGAAATGCTGTCCACAGTGGATCCTGAACCAGCCATAGGCAGGAGCCAGCTCCAAGGAATAAGCAAGAGGAAGGCAGGGGAGGCTGCTCCTCCAGAGCCTGACACAGCCTGGGGCGCGGTGGATGGGTGGGGTGGAGGCTGCCTCTCTCTGCACTGGAATGACTTGAGTTAACCTGGAAAGTTGGCTGAAACCACTCGTTCCTCCTGCTCCTACAATAAAGAAAACACAGCTCTTTTCTCTGATCATTTGATAAGAAGCACGTGTGTACATAAATTCATTAAACACCTATATAGGTATTGAACAGGATACTAAAATTATAGTTTCCACCATATCATTGTAGGAGATAGAGTAATAACCCCAAGAGAAGTTGTCCTAATCTCCAGAACCCTTGAACATATTGTATTGCATGGCAAAGGGCAAATTAAGATTGTGGATGGAATACAGATTGCTAATCAACAAACTTTAAATAAAATTATCCTGATTATCCAGATGGACCCAGTGTGATCTCAAGGATGAATGGGGGCAGTCAGAGTGAGAAGATTTAGTGATTGGTCATTGATGATTCTGAAGATGACAAGTGGGAGCCGTGAACCAAGAACCATGAATCTAGATGATGGGAAAGGCAAGGAAACAGATTCTCTTGTAGCATTTCCAGAAGAAACACATCCCTGACAACACCCCAACTTTAGCCCAGGGAGATCCACATTGGACAGAACTGTAAGATGATAAGTCTGTGTTGTTTTAAGCCCTCAGGTTCATAGCAATTTGTTATAACAGCCATAGAAAATGAATACAGCCCTGCAGTTCATTTCCTTTATAATGTTAGAGATTACCTGGTTCATTAGTCTGCTTGCTTCTTCCTGTCGCCCTCCACACTCAAGAATGTTCTACTGGGAGGACAGGACCTCACCAGGTATGTTTGTTGCTGTATCCCAAAAGCTAAGAGCAGAGCTTAGAGTACACTGGTGCTCAATAAATGTTTCTTAGGTATCAGGTGAATCATTGTGTATGAATAATTTGAAATCCTGCTTCCTTTCCAGGGACTTCCATAAGTTATGCACATAGGAAATAAAGGCAAAACCAAAGATGGTGAGGAATCAGGAACTAGAAGGAATAGGAGATGAATTTTTTCAGAAAATATCAATTACAAAACAATTAAAATGTAAACATTCTGTGTGCTTGAGAGAGCCCTGTGCTACAGAAGAAGGTACAGCTGTGGCCTAAAGTAGCTCTTAATAACAGAAAGAAGACTGGTAGTGTTCAACCACAGAAAACTCTTCAGCTTCTTTTCAGGTTGACTTAGCATAGTGCCATAAATCAGTTTTTATCAGGAGACAATAAAAAAGAAATTAACCTGTAGCAGTAAATATAGGGAGAGAACTGGACATAGCAGAGAAACTGGGTAGAACATTTATTATGAAGTAAAATCAATATGGTAAAAGGTGTATTTCATTACAGCTTTCAATGCCTTTTACAGATAAATATTAACCAAACATATTTTCATGTTCATTATATCACAAAGAACACTTAAATTTCTAAATACCCAAAAGGTAAAAGCCAAGGTGTTCTATGTTTTTTTTTTTTCCTTTCTAATTTGATAGTGTGCAGATTTTTAGCTGTATGTTTTTTTCTTTTAAATGCTTCACTCATCCACGAATATTGATAATTATACACCATTTATATTTATGTATTTATAATTATGCATCATTTTGGTCAATGATGGACCATAAGTGCAATTGTGGTCCCAGTAGATTGTAATGGAGCTGAAAAATTCCTATTCTCTAGTATTCTTACTGTACCTTTCCTATGTTTATACATGTTTGTACATATAAATGCTTACTATTAGGCTAGCACTGTGCACAGTATTTAGTACTATAATCTTATATGTGGGTTTGTAGTCTAGGAGCAATGAGTTGTGCTGTTGATATACATAAATACCATATAGTTTAGGTGTGTAGTAGGCTGCGCCATCTAGTTGCCTGTAAGTACACACTATGATGTTTCCAGTGACAAATTACGTAACGATGCATTTTTCAGAATGTGTCGCCAAGTGCCACACGACAAGTGTTGAACATTTGGCACATGTCAACTTACTTAATTCTGCAGCTGAGGCAGGATCCATAAATCCTCCACGTAGAGATGAGGAAATTGAGTCTCAGTGAAAGGCAGATGACCCGCTGAAGTCACACAGTGAATGAGCTGTGGTATGTAGAATTAAACCCATGCAGTTTGACTCTGGCGTCCATTGTCGCTCCAGCTCCGCTCCTGCTGCCCCACCACAGGACACGGCGCTGGGTGCTACAATAAACAGGAAGTACATTAGACCAGTGCCTGGTCTTGGGAGGCTCACACCTTCTCAGGGAGACATAATAAATAAAAATCACATCAGTGTTAGTTGAGACTGGTGCTCTGAAGAAGTCACAGAATGCGGGAAGCCGAGAGAGTGTGCCAGTGTGGACTAACCCTGTCTCTCAAGTTGACACTTTGTACCAAGATCAAGTGAATATTTACATGTGGAATGTCCTTATATGTGCTTCATAAGCAAATATTAGGTAAATTAGAAGTTGGTGAGATGTGATAGGAATCGCTTCTCAAAGCCTAATAGTAAGTTAACATCTACATTTTTCCCCCTTTCTTATGTGCTCTTAATGTCCTTTGTCTAACCCAGGGTTTCCCAGCCTCAGCACTGTTGCATATTGGGGGCTGGATAATTCTTTACTGGGTGGAACTATCCTGTGCATTGTAGGCTACTTAGCATCATCCCAGTCTCTCCCCATTAGTAACACCACCCCTTCAATCTTGTGACAAACAAAGATGCCATTACTCATTGCTACCTGTTCACCAAGCAGCAAAACCATCCTGGCTTGGGAAGCACTGATAACCATACTGGTGATATAGATCCCACTTCTTGAAGACCATTGCCCTGCCTGATAGTTCCAGCCCATTCTTCTTTCTTTCTCTGCCATCTCAGAAATCTGCAGCAACACTACACAGTGTTTGAAGCTCAGCTGTTTTGCATGTTCCAAATCCAGCCAGCCCCCTCCATCAACCAGTGGGAACTCAGGACCCTCCTGGGCACTCTTGGGGTGCAAGGCTTGTTAGGGTTTTCTGCTTCTCCCTGCTGCACACCTTCCCCCAGGTTTCTCTGGACCCTGAAGGTGTTTGGGTTGTTGGCTCCATAGCAGGAGATAGGAAGAGACAGCTAAACAGAACAGAGAGGGAACAAAAAAAAAAGCCAAGTGAAAAAGAGCTGTTTATAAGGGAGGAGACTGGGCAGGGCATGAATTAAAAAGAGTGTGAGACAGTGGCTTCCAGACAGGTTTTGAGCAAGTGACTGACCAGGTGATGAATTTTGATCTGGTAGTGAAAATGTGTCCTTACTTGATAGCTAAATCCCATTGGGGCCTTCTAACTAAATCACAGAATGAAAACTTGGTGCTGTAGGGCACCTCGCAAGTGAGAAGGAAAGGTGAGCTGTATAATGGTGAAGAGTGTTGAGGTGTGCATCTGCGAGAGAGAGCTCCTTGGTCCTGTTCAGAACAAACTTAGAAGGCTTTTCCTGCTGGGAAGCATCAGCATGGGTAGTCGATTTTTAATGAATGTAACTTAATTTTTAATTGTTTTTCTTGGTACTGGGGACTGAATCCAGGGGTGCTTTACCACTGAGCTATATTATCCAGCCTTTTTCCTTTTTTAAAATTTTGAGATAGTGTCTCACTGAATTGCCCAGGCTGGCCTTGAACTTGCCATCCTCCTGCCTCAGCCTCCCCAGTTGCTGGGATTACAGGCATGTGCCACCGTGCCCAGCTGAGATCGTTACACCATGTATATATTGAATGATCACACTTACCCATACATTTGGATGATTAAAATAATTTTTAAAAAGTCAAACATAATTGGAATAAAAAGTCTTTTAAAGAAGAATAGAAAACAAAGTGGGTTTTGAGGCATATGTGCCCATTGTGATGTCTAGTCCCTTAAAATAACAACTTAAGAAAGAAGAAAGACTCTGCTTTTAAACCAAGGCAGACTTAACCCACAAAGCCTGAGCTTCCAGAGGGAGATGTGACAGAGGAAAAGTTGAATTGAAAGACAGTCATCTCAGGCTCAGCTTCTTAACAAGACCTGTGATCCTAAGTCTTACCAAATATCAAAATGGACCCCATGTAGGCCCTCTAAACGCCACAATCCCGAGGTGGCTCCCAGAGCTTTTAATTTTTTTTTCAGAAAAGTAAAAATTCTTTTAATGTGCTAAGAATTCTAATGCATACCATTTTAAATTAATTGTGTGTGTTTAATTCCATTGAATTAATTAATCTACAAACCATTATTATGGGCTACTAAATGCCAATCACTGTGCCAGACTCTGGAGATGTAAAGATAAATAAATACCATTGTCTCTCAGTATGGAGCAGAGGGTTTCAGGACTCCTCAGAAACGACAGAATCTGTGGAAACTCATGTCCTTTATGTAAAATGGCACAGTATTTGCATATAACCTGTGTACATCTGCTCAGGCTTTAATGTCTCTACATTACTTATAATACCTAATACAATGTAAATTCTATGTAAATAGTTGTTCTATTCTGCTTTCTAAGGAATAATGACAAGGAAAAGGAGTAATGTTCAGTACTAATGCAGGTTTTTTTCTGAAATATAATTTTGGTGCTGAGGATGGAACACAGGACTTGGTACATGCTAAGCATGTGCTGTACAACTGAGCTACACTCCAGTCCCCTGGATATTCTTAATCTTTGGAATATTGATTCCTCAGGTGCAGAATGTGTGAGTATGATGGTCTAACTGTACTCCATCGCTGATGAAGGGTCTTACCACTTAGTCAAGGAAAAGAGAAGGAAACTGACAATCACAACCCAGGGTTTTAACTGTTCTGACTTGAGTAGCATAGTAAATGAGAGGTAACTTCTAACTCAGACATAGAGGTCAAGGGAGAAGACAGGTATCTGGAAACTTCTTTCTGAAAAGACAAATATGTCTGAGAACAACCAAAACTGTAAAAATATCAAATATAGTTGCCTTGAGACTTTAAGCAAGGCCATCTTGAAAATTCTTACGGCTCCCCACATAAATGATGAAAGATGGACTGTAATCAAATAGAAAGTTGGAGAAGTAGTTCTTTCATGTGTGTTTGAATAACTGCCACAGCACTGAACAAAAGAATAATAAAATATATGCTTGATTTTTCCTATTAAGAGACTTTGCCAAAGCCTAATAAAATACCTTTGATATCTTGCCTCAGAGAGAAACAGAAGGGAAATGCCTCCATGTTTTCCTATGTTTAATGCCATTAAGATATATTACTGCCAAAACCTGGAAAAAGGACTGCCTGGACTGGATTTAGGGTGACAAGTTGAGACTGGAATGTGTGTTGCTCTTGACATGCCTCAGAAGGAACCCTAGACTGGAGCTCAGCAGACCCTAAGGCAAGCCCCGTTCTCCATCCATTGTCTGTGATACTAGACAAGCCACTTCACCTTTCTGAACCTCAGTTCACCCCATGTGTAAGATGTGGCTTCACAGCACAGCTGCGTGGAATAAATGAAGTTCAGGTTATTGTTACCCATTATGTCTCTTTACTAATTACCTGTCCAGTGAATGGATCTTTTCAAGCAACAGAACAAAATCTTGCTTTAACTTAGACATGGGTGAAGAATATGTGACGGGGGTAAGTAGAATATGTGATGGGGCAAGTCTTCTCTCCTGTCTTCCTGCCTGCTCATCCCACCCAAACCCTCTCCATTGTGACTAGAATGATTCTTGTGAAACACGTTGGTCGTATCATTCTGCTATGAAATCTAGCATCTTGGTGCCAAGGTTATGGTTTCTGCCTTCCTAATCTCTGTCCCTCTTCCCCCATACATCTGCGCTCCCCAGGCTACACATGTTCACTGTCTGTCCATGTATCTGCACGTCTGCTCCCTCATATTGGAATCCCTGTGCTCCCCGTCATTACTCTGCTACCTCCTCCTCCCACCTGGTTCTTCAGCATTCAACGCAAGTCTTTCGCTTTTTGTATGGGCTTTCCATAATGTACCAGCGTACACCTCGCCAGGAACCATCTCACCCTAAAGAACCATTGCCCACTTGCTTCTCTGTCTTTGTCCTTGACTTGGAACTCCTGGAGGGTAGCAATTAGGGGTCCTTGCACTTTACATCCCTTGGCCTCACTCTGTGCCTGGAATGTGGTAGGTGCTCAGTAAGTCCTGTTGAAGGAATAAACTGATCAGTCACTGATATGTAATTGGCTAATATGCATATCAAGTGATATGCATATTATTAGGTGAAAGAAGTTGTAATTATGATGTGAGGTTGCAAATTCATCATTCTTTAAAATTTTCTCCCCCAGAATGGGGGAAGAGGGGTTACCTGTGAATCCTAGTACTCACCATGTCACTAAATAGCGTTTTGTAGCAAAGACTGCTGGCCTAACTTAGCATCCACGCCCTTCTTCCACAGCAACAGATTCTTATTCTTAGCTGAGTATACTGACACTGGGAATAAAACAGCAACAACTACAGAACTTTATTTTCTCCTACCCCTTGCAGCTAGTTATGGCGAATGGCTAAGTCCTGACAAATAAAATAGAAGTGGAAGTGTTTTGTGGAATAACCAGGAAAGCTGTTTAATGACAGCTGACTCACCATGGAGGCGGATGAAGAGTCCCACTTAACCACCTCCTGCTTTTCCTCTTTTAGATTTGGTGACTAGAGTCCTTGCAGCCCTTGTGGACCGTGATGTAACTTAGAGATGAGAGCCACATTCAAGGAGTCAAAGCTGTCCCTTCTCTGATAGCCCTGTTCACCTGGCCTTCCATTTATGGACTTCTTTACATGAGAGAAATCAATTAGCACTCTAAGGCAGCAATTAGCACACTTTTTCTATAAAAGGCCAGGTATTAAATATTTTAGTCTTTGCCAGCCATGTAGTCACTGCCCAACTCTTACACTTGCCTAAGTAGCCTTGGACGGTACATAATCAAAGGAGTGAATGTGTTTGAATAAAATTTTAATTGTAAAAGCAGGTGGCAGGCTAGGTTTGGTACTTGGGCCGTAGCCCGCAGATCCCTGCTCCAAGGCCCAGGGATATTGAGTCTTTCTGACATATGTTGCCATATCGAACCCTAACTAATACATCTTTTTTGGTGAGATGAAATGTTAGATTTGGAAGAGAGAAACTGCCAAGACTCCTGTTTCATTTAAAAAAATTTTTCCTTTAGTAGGCTCTTTCTCCCTTGGCTTATCCTGATTTGAATTATACAAAGTTCTGTCACGTCTGTTTCCAAATTCTTTTGATTATTAAGACCAGCCAAATTGGATCCAGGGATTTTCTGGGTTTCTCCAGGTTCCATTATGTTCTGTTTGGAGGATTCCAGCAGAATATCAATGGGAGAGTCATCAGGTGTGTGGGCAGGGAGAATGGAGGACAAAAGGCAAGGCCTGAAAGAGCTGAATGAAGAACACCATGCTGAGAGCTCCTAAAATGTGTTTGAATTATACCACAGAACCTTCAGGCTGACTGGATGATCACTCATTGTACTCTGTTACCAAGGAGATTGAACAAGTAGAATTGATGTTTAGCAGCAGGGCAAGAGCTCGTCTTGGAGATTCTTTTCAGAAAAGACTTTGCTTGATACCGTTAGGATGTCTTGGCTTTTCTGTTTCTGCCCATCCTGTGAAAACAGAACAATAGCTTACAGACCAGGAATGGCAAATTGAATCCCCTTAACAGCAAACTCCAACTGATGAGTAGTAGATGTCTAGAGCTCTGCCCAGAGCAGGATTCTGGGGCTGCATTGAGTTTTAACAGGAGTGGTGCTTCTGCACCAGTGTCATCCTCAAGTGCTTGGGGTTGGGGTGTGTTGGGGGAGAGGTCACAAGCAGGCAGGTCAGAAGAGAGCCTCTAATCTTGTTCTTCATTTTACAGCTGGCTTTATCAGTAATGAAATCAGCTCATGCAGGGTTATATGGCTATCAGCAGCAAAACCAGTTAGAGAAGTCAAAGGTGGCATTTCTCTTTACACGGTGTTTGATTCAGGTGTTCTTATGCTTCTTGTTAGTTTTACATAATTTCTTTCCAACTTGAACTTGCTTGTTGGTGGGATCTTTGCTTGGTTCCCACAACCGCACTTCCAGACCTCCCACTGCTGATGCTTTAGTTCCGTAAGCCCCTTAGTCTTCCAGAATATTGCTTTGTTGTTGTTTCAATGATGTTCAGTGTCAGTTTCCACCTGCCATCAAGAACTATGTTTGATAAGGAAGTTGATTCCAGGGGGTGGATTTTAGGAAACAGACCCTGAGCACAATATAGGGAATTGGGAATTGATTATCTAACCTAGATTAGGTGGAATGCAAAAATGTCCTATTTCACATCCAGACTAGGTCTAACAGCTCGTAGCACCTCCTGGTAAACCAGCATCTGAGGTCACCCAGAGTCATCTGCTCATGAAGGGCAAAGGTGGCTCACCACTACCATAGAAGAGCAGAAAGGACATGAAGGGATGGTGACACTGGAGAGTATAAAGAAATAGAATGACAAGTCCACACGTACTTGGTTCAAGGCAAAAAAAACAAAAAAAACCAAAAGCGCAGGAACTTTTCAGTGGCCATGCAGGAAGACCTTTATGTAGCCTCAAAAATAGAGGTATTTAAAAAAAAAAGTAAAACAAAACAATTCTGCGGAGTTAATCATGTGGGTTTTTGAGTCATAGTCTTAGTTAATTCAGGATCTTCAGGTCTCTTGAGAAGAGCCAAGTTAATAGGGACAGTTAATTTGGGAGACTCAGAATTCCTGAAAATCCTCTCCCACACTGGATTTTCTTTGCTCTTGGATTTGGCAACTCCTGTCTCCATCTTATTTCGTTTCTGCTCCCTCATTGCCCCGGCACCTGCAGAAGTTCCTTGCCAGAGGAAGCCAGTGTCCCATTTTGGTTAGGACACCAAAATTCTTTTACCTGTTCTTCAATCCCAAACCTTTGGAGTAAAGTTTAGCCTACGACAAGACATTTTCTCCAAAATATTGGTAGATCTTCATTCCATGTTCTTTCAAGCCAGTAAATCAGATCCTTTTTAGTCTTAGTTTTATTCTTAGTTTTCCCAGTGTAAATCATTTTTACATAACAGAACTTCTTAAGTTCATGCTTAAGAGTAATTTTATTTATGTGAGATTCTGAAGACCTCCATAAGTGGGATTCAATTACTCTAGTTTAGAGGCCTCATAATATTTCATCTAAAATAAACTAGTTTATGAAATTAACAAATAATTTGTATTAACCAGTTACAAAATACATATAATGAAAAGCATTGTTGGGGATACTGGGGATTAAACCCAGGGGCACATTTACCACTGAGCCACATCCCCATACCTTTTTATTTTTTTTGAAACAGGGTTTCATCTCAGTTGCTTAGATCTTTGCTAAGTTGCTGAGGCTAGCCTCAAATTTGCAATCCTCTTACTTCAGCCTCCCCAGTTGCAGTTGCTGGAATTATAGACATGCACCGCTGCTCCCAGCTGTGATTTTTATATAAATAAAAATTCCTAAGTATACTTGGTACTTTCCTCATAAGCGTTATTTTCACTTAGTCACTGATTTATTTTTCCCTGTTTTCTTTTCTCGTTTTTTTATTATCGTTCTTTATTTAGAAGGCAGTAGAAACCACATCATAGGAAAATAAAGAAAAAGAAAACATGACCCATCATTCCATCATTGTTACCATTTTAGGTTTTTCTTTCCTTCTGGGCTTCTTCCTTTGCTTTTCCCCTTAAAATATAGTGGTAAACATGATGCTTGTGCTCAGCTTTCTAAATTTAATGTATCACATGTATTTTCATCCCAATGTCTCCATAGCTTCCTTTCCAATGGTTGCATAATATTCCAGAGTGTGCAGGCATTAAATGGTGGTTATAAATTATTAAGGGATGGAAATCTGCCCTATTACACTGAGCTCCTGGTACGTATTCAGTTGTCACTCATCCAATTGAATTGAAATTTCTTACTGTAGTTTTTCAAACACTGAGCAAACATCTTTATGGATAGAGCTTTTTACATACTTTTGATTATTTAAGAGATTCCCAGGAGTGTGTTTGCTGGTCACACACGGTGTGCCCATGTTTTGGGCTCACTACTACCAAACTGCTTTCTAACACGCCCTGCCTGTGCATGAGGTCACATTTCCCTACACCGGTGGAAGACTCTGAAATCCAAGGAGGAGCAGCATCTCACTCTTACTTTAATGTGTTTCTCATTTGCATGTTACTCATCGTGTGTTCTCATTTGTGAATTCCCTTACTTCTCTTTAGCAATGAGAGTGAAAGCCATAGAGAGTGAAAATATTAACTTATACTGATCACTAGCATGGTCCTCACTTGGGGTTGGTTTTTCCAACTAGCTGCAGGGACATCCTTTATTCTCCTTTGAAAAGAAACCTGTTAGCCTTCTTCTGAGAATACCTTGACCTTCTGAAGATTTCCAGCCTAGTTAAAATGCTCCTGTCACCTGCTGTAGCTGCCAGCATTAAGTGATGGAGGAAAGGTAACTAATGCACTGCTCTGGGAAGCATCCTGGATTGCCTTTCCTGTCGGTCAGTATTGCTTTCCATTGTCAAACGGAGACTAAAATGGCATATTTTTGCTGTTGTTACTGCTCTTTTCCAAATAGGAAACCTGCCCCCATGTGACCCAGATCTGCCCAACTTCCTAGCCCTGAAGCACATCCATAACCTTTGTCTTTACAAATCTTTCTTTCTTCCTCTAAACCTGTTTCTAATATTTTAAAGTAGCCAGGTGGTACCCACCCGCTAACTGGAGTTTGAACACAGCAGGAGCTGTTTCCACTATGTAAGGTAGCTTCAAAAAGGGGTCCTGTAGGATCCTTTATTCAGTCTCAACATCTTAAAAATCCTATCCTTTATTGTCTTCCTAAAACTCCTACTTTCTAACCTCTAATTCTAAAGTTTTCTTTTTTCAGCATTAGTTTCCCCTGAAATAGGAAAGAGTAATTCAACCTTTTATAATCTTTTTAGAAATTTCTGCTTTATTCCTTTTGCCTCAAATCTTATTCCTAGACCCTACCTGAAACATTATCTGTTTTTGAGGAAACTTCTGTGAACTTCTGTGAACTGTAAGACACCAAAAACAAGTCTCGTGTTTGTTGGTCAAAACTTATGAAACACAAGTGGTACTTTCCAGGGCGTCAGAACTCAGATATTCATTTATATGAAGGGCAGTATCTACTGGTCAACACAGAGTTGTACAGAAACAATTTCCATGGCTATTAAAATCAGCATAGGTATTTTTATGTAACAAAGCATATGGGAAAATTATCAAATAAGAAGTCAGTAGATGATCCCAGTCCCAGGCTTTGAGATTCAGTTTCCTTATCTATAAAACAGGAGACAGTTTCTGATTTTCAAACTTTTGGGATTGTTTTTAGCAACATAACTCAGGTTTCCAGTGAAAAATAAAACATGAAACAGACATCCCTAGAACTCTTGATTGAAATGTCGGCCAGTGCCCTGGAGTCCCACCCTCTTACTCTCTAACTTTCTACTCCTCAGGGCTACCAAGTCTGCTCCGAGAAACCATGAGATTACTTCCTATTGTGATATGAAAATGGATACACTCACAGACCAAGTTCATTTCCACTTCTACATCCTGTGTCCCCAATAGTTAAAATACAGATTATGCTGGAATTAGGCTGAGCAGGTTAGACTAGCAAAGAGGCATGGAGACAGGTCCCTGTGGCAAGGCCTGGTCATACTGGGATAGCAGAGGGTAGATTAATAATGGTCTCTGTCTGCTCTGACTACACAGTAGCATCAGTACAATATGGACATTTTGAAATATGAATAATGACTTAATACTTCTTTAAGGAGCACTTCCCTTGTGCCATGAACTCTGCTGCAGATCATCTTGCCTCACTCCCTTTACTCCTCGCCACTAACTTCATCTTGAAATACTCCTTCCCGCTCAGCACACACCAGTCCAGCTGGGAGAACAGGGATGATCGTGGCACCTTTGCTGCTTCCCCTGCCAGAGCTTCTCAAAGCTGGTCCTTTCTCTTCTTTTAGGTTGTAGTTTGTATGTCACCTTCTGAGTATACTGGGCATCTTGTCTTCTTTTATCCACAGCATTAATTACTGTCTGCATAAATATTTAGTCCAGTCACAATATTCATGTTTACTTGGATATTTTCTGAATCCCTCTGCATGTACGCAAAATGCAAATGCGTGGAAAATGAGACCTTGGCTCACTCATCCAGCACCCAACTCCCTTGAAAATGCCTAGCCCCCAGTGCATGCCCTATAAGGACCTAGAGAATGAATAAATGAACTCGAGTGGCATTTGTTATCTTCTCTAATAGACAGGCACAGAAACTGAGGTGTAGAAAGGCTTAATTGACAACTCTAAGTCACATCAGTAGGAAGCAACTGTTGTAGTTTGGATCTGGAGTATCCTTCCAAGGCTCGTGTTTTGAAATCTGGGTCCCCAGTACAGCCCATGTTCAGAGGTGGGGCTTTTAGGAAGTAACTGGGTCATTAGGGTTATGACCTCATGGAGGGTGGATTAACCCATCAATGGGTCATAATTTATTGCACTATTGGATGGTGGTGGAAACTGTAGGAGCAGGGCCTACCCGGAAGAAGTAGGTCAGGTCATTGGGAGTGTATTGGGAGGAGGTATTGGGACCCTGAGCTGTTTCTTTTTCACTTTTTTTTTTAAAATATTTTTTGAGTTGTAGATGGGCACAATACCTTTATTTTATTTATTTATTTGTATGTGGTGCTGAGGCTCGAACCCAGTGCCTCATACATGCTAGGCAAGTGCTCTACCACTGAGCCACCTCTTTCACTTTTACTCTGTGCTTCCTGGCTGCCATGAGGTAAGCAGCTTTGCTCCACCACATGCTCTCCATCATGATGTTCTGCCTCGCCAAAGGCTCAGAAATAATAGAACCAAGTGGACTGAAACTGATAACCAAAATAAATCTTCACATCTTTAAGTTGTTTTTCTCAGGTGTTTTGTCATAGCAATAGAAAGCTGACTCACACAGTAATAGAAGCTGGATTCAAACTTAAGTTTGACCAAAAACAAGTCTTGACTGCCATTTGGCATCCCTTGGTGGAACCATTTTCAATTCTCAAAGATGCCTGTATCTACCTGGTAGAATGTTAATAATGATTATAATAATAATGAAAATTATGATGCCAATCATTATTCACCCTGTGCGTGTTTACTGAGCCTCTCCTTGATCATCTGCATCTGCAGAACACACAGCATCCTAGCAGGCAGCACATTCATGGTTGGATACTTGTAATTTTTTGACGTTTTTATCTAGAGCTGAAATCTACCTTTATGCATCTTTTACTCACTGACTGCAGTTTTTCCCTTTGTAACAAAACAGAGTGACTACTTTCTAGCTTCTAGTTTGGAGAGGAAAATAGTGACAGCAGGGCTGAGTGGGTGTGGAGATCCCTAGTTTCTCACCAGTGTGCAAGCACCAGGAAGCAGTGTAGGTAAGTCACAAGGCAGATGACCTGCCATGGGTACCTCCATGAGAATTATTGTTCTACTTTCATCTTAATTAATGAGCTACTCCTTTCTTTAGGAAGTGGATAAGGCATTTATTAAGCAAAGTGTTTCCTCACGAGTGGCTTAAGGGATTGGTTCTGTCTTTGCAAGCTGTCCCCTTGTGACGACATACCTTATTCACTCCCCCTTCCAACTTCAATGTGATAAAGATTGACAAGGACATGTTGAGTCCACCCTATGAGCTCCTCACAACAAAGGCCCAATACAAATCTGTTCAATTCTGTTGAAAAGAAAAAAAAAGTATGGTCTCTGGCTTCAGCTTTTGGCCTTTAAGAACATTTTAGTCCTAACTACACTGTGGTCTCTGGTCTCTACTGGTGACAGCAGATTCCTGAGAATATCACCTGTATTTGAATCTTATGTGGCTCATAACTTTTATCTAGATTGAAAATTTTTATTATATTTCACAGAAAGAGAAAAATGTGTAATAGTTAATATTTAGTGTGCTCTGTGAGTTAACAACTCTTCTAAATCCCTTACTTGGATCATCACATTTTTTATTTTATTTTTTAGTTATACATTACAGTAGAGTATATTTTGGCGTATTTATATAAACATGGAGTATATCTTATTCTAATTAGGATACCAGTCTTGTAGTTGTGCATGATGTGGAGATTCACTGTGGTGTATTCATATATATACATAGGAAAGTTAGGATCATCACTTTTAATAGACAGTAGCATGTCCTAGGAAAATAGCATAGGTTTGTTGTTATTGTTATTTTGTGCATTTTTTTTTCATTTCAACCTAAATTTCCATTTCCTACTTCCCAATAATTCTATCTTCCTCAGTGATATGACTGATTAGATACAGTTATCCATGTAAAGTGCCGGGCCTAGAGTTAGCACTACAAAAATGTTTGCTGTGATTACTATATTTATTTCTTGATGCTGTGCAGATTCAGTGTTTTTGGATCTAGACTCACAGTGAAGTATGTAATTTTCGGGCTTAAATGAACACACTGTACTACAGTAGACAGAAAGATAAGGTAGAAATAGCAACATGCTTCAGGCCAAAAGATCTGTGGTCAGGCTTTAGTTCTACCATTTGATAGGCTGTGAACAGCCCAGAAGTTCCTCAACTCCTGAGAGCTTTGATTTCTCACCGATGTATTAAATGTGTGAAACTGGCAATCTCTAAGATCCCTTACCCTCTGTGTATCCTCCCTTAGTTCATTTTCTGTTTCTGTAACTCAATATCACAGACTGGGTGGTTTATAAAGAATAAAGGTTTGTTCCATGCTGGAGGCTGGGAAGTACCAAAAGCGTGGCGTTGGTATCTGGAAGAGGGCCTTCTTGCCTCATCATAACATGGCAGAGGGTATCACATGATGAGACAGATATGTTAACTCCTCTGGCCTTCCTCTTCTTCTGAAACCATTAATAGTACCACGTGAGCCCCATCCTGATGACCCTATCTAGTCCTAATGACCTAAAAAGGCCCATCTCCAAATACCATCAGTATATGACTTTGAGGATTATGTTTCTGACACATGAATTCTGGGGAACTCATCTAAGCCATAGCATACCGCCAGATAGTGTCTTGACAAAATGTGAATTTCACCGTCACATTTCTGCATTCCTTAGCCCACACAGTACTTTCAAGAGACCCAAATCATCAGAGTGAAAGAGGCTAGGAGGTACTCAGCAAGGAAGGTTGGAAAAGGAGCCTCCAGGACTCCCTTTTCTCTGTTCCCCCATCTGTCAATAACCAACTGGTTTAGGAATTTTCAAGGAAAGCACAGCATAAAATATACTATAGGTATTATTTGAGTTTTTGTTTGTTTTAAATCAATTCATTATGATTTGTTTCACATGGGAAGTGGTTATGATATGGTAAGAAAAGTATTGACGCAGGAGTCAAGAGCCAATGAGTCCAACTCTAGCTCTGCCACTGCCAGGTTCACTGGCAAATGACATTGACCTTCCCTAGGTCTTAGTTTTGTTAATTGTCAAAGCAGAGAGATTGCTAAAAACATTTTTCCAATTTTAAAACTCTCTGCTCCTAAGTTCTTCATATGAGAACAATGTTCATATGAAATGCTATCGACAGAAAAGCATTTGGTCTCCCTTTTCTCCTTTCTTTGCCAAGTATAATGAGAGTTGGTGTGGAAAAAAAATATTCTGCTGTGAAAAGGTTCATTCAGCGTTTTCTTAATAGATCAAGTGGTTGGTATTTCTGCTGGCTCCTGAAATACATTACAAATCACTATCTGTAAAAAGTTCCAAAGCAGCTCCATGCCTTCCTGCTGAATTTGGATACATCCTTAGGTCTTACTCTGCAGCTCATCCTTAACAACTGACAAAATATTTACTTTGCTCAGTACAGAAAAGGGTAACATTTTCCAAAATATTAAACGAGGTTGGATTTAGAACACAGACAATGAGGCAAAAAGTTGGACCTCTGCTCGAAGCCATGTCGTTGAATCATTTTCCAGAGTGCCATGAGAAACAGAGCCTTACTGGATGTTTGTGCTCCACAGTAATTCTGAAAACGGCAAAAGCCAGCCAGACTCTGTCTAGCATGCCCACTGGTGTGCAGATCAGCAGTTCTCAAAGTGTGGTCCCCGGGCCAGCAGCATTGGCATCCTAGCCACTGAGTAGAGGCATTCTCATAACCCATCGCAGACATCCTGAATTAATAAGTTCCAAGGTGTGCCCCAGCAATCTATGCTGTCATGAGTCCTCCAGGTAATAAGTCCAGGTAATTTTGATGGTGAGAAAAGTTTGAGAAACCCTGGTTTAGGCCCATGAAGGCTACAGAGCTTTTACTTTTCAGTTGAAAGTGTGAAGCAATGACAAGATTACTAACTAAAGTTCTCATTAATAAATTAATTTTTTCTAATATAAATGAATTTGAAATCTGGGGGTATTGATTTTTAAAATACTTTCCCCTTCTCCATTCTCCTGTCTTCTGACTCTTCCCACCCCCACTATATGCTTATGGGAATAGTGTCTGAATTATATTTGTGTTTAGGGCAGTATGAATACTGCTTTTATCATACTTGTATGAAAATAGTGATTTTGATAAAACCCAATTGCATTTAAAAAAAATCTCATTGGAAGTCACTCCTAGGATGAAAAGATAGATAAAAACTGAATCATTACAATTTATAATTTTTTTGTTCTATCAATGAGCCTTCTCTCTATAGCAGAATAATTATTTTAATAAATAAATTGTCATTTATTTAAAATTAAATTCCTCTAGTCACCAGCTTTGTTAAGAAATAGGCTACCATTTTAATAACTATATTATTTCTATCTAAAATTGTAAATTATTTCCAGGGGAAATTAAGATCATGCTCAGATATCTCTTCCTAGTGTCTCCTGCCTGTCCCTCACTCATTTGTGTGACCTGCCTGGCTACTACAGGCAACTGAGCCATGACCTTTGTCCTATGGTCTCATGCTTGGCGATGTCATTCAATCCCAGGGTTTCGACTCTCGCATCTGTTGATTTGGAAGACTTACAAATGTGTAACGAGAGTGTGACTCTGCTTCTGAGTTCCAGCCAATATCTCCAACTGCTTCAGTGTCCTTCCAGTGCCTCGTAGACCATACATCTAAACCAGAATGCGTTTTTAGCCCCCTTTGCTTTCCATGACATCCCTATTTCTTTTCATGAACTTACCCACCTGTTTTAGTCAGCCTTTTCACTGCTGTGACCAAAAGACCTGACAAGAACAATTTTAAAGGAGGATAAGTTTATTTTGGGGCTCATGGTTTCAGAGGTCTCAGTCTATAGACAGCTGCCTCCATTTCTCAGGGCCTAGGGCAGAACATCACAGTGGAAGAGTGTGGCAGAGGAAAGCAGCTCAGGATATCACACCAGAAAGCAGAAAGAGAGAATACTCCTCTCAACAACGACACAGTATAAACCCCAAAGGCTCTCCCACAGTGACCCACCTCCTCCAGCCATACCCTACCTGCCTACAGTTCCCACCAGGTTAAATCCTGGATTAATGAGTTGATATAGTTAAGTTTCTCATAACTCAATTATTTCACCTCTAAACCTTGCATTGTCTCACCCATAGGCTTTTTGGGGAAACCTCATATCTAAACCATGACACCACCCTATGTCCTTTACAGCCTGCCATTAAGCAGGAGATAGTAGAAAGTCCATGGTTTTGGGTCCTGTATAGATCTGGATTCAGATCCAGATGCTGCCACCCATTGGCTACTTGCCACTAGTAACTCATCTCTCAAAATCTTTAGATTCTTTGTATGTAAATTGGGGGATTGTCTTGAGGAATAAAATAGGAAAGTTATAAAAGCTTGATTGTGTGGGTTCAGTCCCCAGCATTGCAAAAAATAAAATGAAATAGAACATGATGATGTAGCATATTATTCAAACCAGACTACGCTGAGAGAGTAAAGGTGGCCATAATAATTTTTCCATGTCCAAAAAATAAAAAACCCATAAACTCAGATCATGCCAAGCTAAGCAGGTCGTGTGTTTCTCCTGTATATTTAGTACGGTGAGTCACATGGATCCTCAAGAAATACTAGTTCCCTTTCCCTTCCTCCCTGGGGCTTGTCTTCAGTGTGTTTCGACTGGTTTGTATTGTCATTCCTCCTGTCCCACACGTAGTCAGTCCCTGCCTCTTAGACTGCAGGACCATTCTCCCAGCTGGGCTCCTTACCCTCCATTTTCTCCTTCTGATGGATAATTTGTACTGTTGCCAGATTGATCTTCTGAAACCACCTCTCTTAATCCATTCTCTGGCTCAAGACCCATTAACAACTACCCGTTCACACTAAAGTTAAGACTCCCCTGGACAGCATCCAAAAGTCTTCCTGTTGGGGCCAGTGGATTTGTTCATACTTCATTCCAACACTATCCTTTATCTGTACCGTGTTCTTGGCAAACCTGAGCATTTCCCAGCTGCCTTGATTTCCCTGGTACTTTCATCCTTGTCTCTCCCATGTAGTAGAGTCTTCCTCCTTTCCCCATCTCCTTTTACCCCTCAATTTGCCTGACCCTGTTTTATCCCGTCCTAGACCTCTCAATGCTCTTTTATTATTATTATTATAATTATGTCTTAGGCATCCCATGAGGAAAGGAGTTGGGAGGCAGCAAATACATCTGGCTCATCTTCTTGGCCTCAAATAATTCTAACATAAATGGAACTCAGTAAATGCTTGTTGAATGAATAAATGACTAAATGGAAGTTGCTGTTGACCTGACAGTAATTAAATCCTGCCCTTGCCTCCTTGAGTAACCAAACATTTCTAAAGACTATGACATGGATTCTCATTTATTTTTTCTCTTTCAAATTAAAAGTTAAAACCATGAATCAAAATTTAAAACTGCTTAAATTAAGATGGTAACCATGAAGTCAATGTGAATAAAGGTTCTAAAACTACACAAGATGTTTTCCTACATTTTCATATTGATGAAATTAGCTTTACTTGCCCAAAAGAAAAAAAATGATTTCATAATGAGGAAAAAATAATTGGTCAAAGGCAAATTTTACATTTGTATATAGTAAAAATGGGGCATTTGCTTATGACTTGGTTATCAGAAAACACTTAAAATTGGTTGACTTCACCAACTTCCCCCAAACTCCAAAATGTACATGAAACTTTGTCTCATTTTCCCCTTGCTTTTGTCTCAGTTGATGAAAAATGTGTATATATTTTAAGGAAATATGGTTAGACTGTTTCTTTCAGCATATCTGTTTTTGCAACTGTCTTATAGTCAGTAAAACATAAAGTTTGTTTGTTTTTGTGGCATAGGGGATTGAACCCAGGGATGCCCTACCACTGATGCCCTATATGCCCAGTTCTTCTATTTTATTTACTTTATTTTGATCTTTTTGCTACTGGGTATTAAATTCAGGGGTGCTTAACCACTGAGCCACATCCCCAGCAAACCCTCTACCCTCTTTTTTAAAAATTTTGAGACAGTGTCTTGCTAAGTTGCTTAGGGCCCTGCTAATTTGCTGAGGCTGGCTTTGAACTTTGTACTTGCAATCCTCTTACCTCCACCTCCTGAGCTGGTGGGATTATTTTATTTTATTTTATTTTTAAGAGAACCTCTGTGGTTAAAGGAATAGATTTTATTAGTATTTTTTTGTTGGTGGTGTTTTAATTTTTCTCCAGATCTCTCTAAGAGAAAGCTACCTTTTGGTAAAGAGACCATGTGGAATTGCTGGTGGATCCCAGGAACTGGTGCTATAGAGGAGCCAATCATCTTCTGACTCATGTTTCAGCATTTATCCACTCGTTTGTCTCACAGAAGTGCTCAGGTGCAGTGAAAACCCACACCTGCTTAGCCTTAACCTGAAAGTAATAGTTCTAGATACCCTGCTCCTTAACTTTTTAATTCAAGAGATCTTTTTCTTTGCATTAGATAATTGCTCAAATAATTCTGTTAACTGCTGTGAATATTTTTACCCTACTTTTATCCCAGCATGGGTTTTCGCAAGTGAAAATACAGGCAGTTAACTTTTATTGAATTTGAAATGCTCAGGCCTCAGAATTAGCATAAAATTATGAAAATTATATAGAAACCCTCTTAACTTAGGTGGCCATTAAAATATTAATAGAGTGACCCAGGAGTAGCTCATCCGCATTTCCTCGCAGGGAACTGGGATGTCAGGGCAGACCACCATGCATCTTATTTCCATAGCTAACCTAATGCCCTAAAAAAGAAAATTCACTGTCTAAACTTCTATCATTAAGACTCTTGGCAAAGATAATGGAATTCTCAGAGGTAGGAAGTTTGTCTCAGAAAACAAGAATTTCACCTGTAGGCAGTCAGTCAGCCTGTCAACAAATGCTTACTCAATGCTTGTTGCAGATGAGGTACAGGTGAAGTGTTGAGGTACGGTGGGAACCTGCCAGGCATGGCCAGGGCCCTGCTGTGTGGGGTGGAGGCACCATTATGGCTGCCCCAGTGCCTCTTTCCCCTGCCCCTCCTTTACCCTATTTGGCCCAGTTGACATTGGGAAGAAGGCTTTAGAAAGCAACAGTGACGGTTTCCTTGTGTTTGTCTTCCAGTCTGGAACCTGGAAAATTCTAAACTCTTTGATCTAAGAGATTATGAAGTTGAAAGACACCAAAGCAAAACAAAACAAAATGAAACAAAACAAAAAAACAAACAGTCCAACTTTTAGGGCCTAAAATATCTCAGCAACCACATAGAAGTCATGCCCTTTGATTAGCCAAAAGGGCTGTGATCTCTTTGGGCTACAGTGTTTTCACATGGAGAACACTCACGTGCTCAGGGTTCTTTTAATAAAGTTCTTTGAATGAAGAACCTGAGATTCAGCTGCCTTACACGACCAGGTCTTGGAGGAACTGGGGCAGGCCAGCAGCAGTCTATTGTGGGGATACACCTTTAAAGAGACCCAACATAAGCCAGAGGGAGCTGGGGCCACAGAGGAGTCACTGCAGGAGGAAAAGAAATGTCTCTACTCTGATCCATGTTGATGTGACTCAGCTTTCCTCCCAGGCCTGCCACCTCTCCTTTATCTGTTTGCTTCTGTCATCTAGCTTCCTCAACCTCCCCTAGTTCTATCTTTACCTCTTCCTTAGGGATTTCAAACACTTAAAGCAACACAATTCTTTCTTTAGGCAGCATCTTCTATTTAAAGCTGATATAAGCTAACCTGCAGTGAATGAGGTGACAGTAGCCTTGACCCTCTCCTCATCCCTGTATCAAGCCCTGTGCTGCCTTCAGAGAACCCCAAGAGGCCTTGGAACACACTTTGAGATTCTCTGCTCTGTCCCTTGGCTCCTCCTCATGACCTGCTGTGACCACGTCTGACCCCCAGTAGAATCTCATGGACTCTCATTTTTGTGTTTTGCACCAGGCCTGTTTACGTATAGATTGGATTAGTCTTGAGTAAAGCAGCCACCTCTGGCGTCATCGATTGTGGCCAAGTTCAAGATGGGCTTAAGTGAGCCCATCATGACTAAATAAAGCTTTTCCTTCACAGGGGACTGGGTAAGACGATGGCTGTCATGACCACCATGTCTAGACATGATGATACTGGAGCAGGTGTCCTGGCACCCGAACCAGGAAAGCATGTAGGAGGCTGAAGCATCAACCAGCCACAGGCCACCTGGAAGAAGAAGATGGCTGAGCATCCAGAAAGAGGATCTGAGTAGCCATTAGGGACATCCAAACCACCTTCACTTGTGCATTTGAGAGGGGTCCAGGGTTCTGGACTTGGGATTGTTGGAAGTTCAGCACCAAATAAAGAAAGGATTGTCACCAGTGTGATTAATGGGTCCCAAGGTGGATGTGGTCTGGGGAACAAGGAAAACAAAAGTAACCTTCATCTGCCTATTTGAGTAGGTGTGGAACTAGCTTTTTAAAAATGTGTTCTTTCCATTTTCAAGATCTCAAGTATGAAACGCCAACTCGCTCTCCATTTAAGAGTTCATTTCTTATTCCCTGTAAAAGGCAAAAGTGGCTTCTGTGACCACATGGCACATCATTTGGAGGGATGTCTGGCAAAGACCGTCTGGGTAGTGTTGGATCATGCCAGTGCCATAATAGAAACCCAGATTTGGGGCCAGAAGAAGGATCTGTGGCACTCCCAGCCACAGGAAGCATAATGTGGCCCTCAGGGGACCCTGCCCTTCAATAGGAATAAGACCTGATTCCAGAGACCCTCAGACATGGCCTTAAGGTTCTTTGAAAACAGCAGCTGCGGTTCCTGCAATTGGAACAAAATACTTCTAGCCATTTCCCTCACCACTGCTATTTGAAGACCTTTGGCTCCAAAAAGAAATTAGTCTGAAGAGACTCAAGTCCTCAGGCTGGCTATGACACTGGCTTGTTGTGTAATCGTGTTCCACTTGCATCACCTTGTAGTTTCTGTGAAAGGAGCATTCTACCACTAACACATGGCAGGTTGGAATCCCAGCGAAGCATCCCTCATGCTCACTATCAGTTCTCTTCCACCTTCTCTCAGCTTCTGTGACAAACAGATATGTGCAGTTTGTTGGGAATTGGGGAAAGACATGCTTTATCATGTAATGTACATTTTCACATGTGGAATTTAAAGTTGTAAAACTCCCCAGGCCATGTAAAAGATCATTACTACTACAGTACCCTCATTCACTGGGAGACTGCGATGATGTCTCCAGTTAATTGTGTCCGGAATGAGTCAGGCCATCATGACATTGCCAGTTCATCATTCTTATTTCAGCTGATAAAATGATAATCATTTGATTGATTTTTTTTAGGCCTTTTGTAATAATTTTATTTGATGCTTCTCGTATTTGGACTTTTTAGAAAAATGATCTTCAACTATAATCAAAGAAGAATTTTGCTGGTTTGTTTGGTACAATAGTATTTGATGTGCAGTCTGCTCCATTTGCAAGATTTCATCATTCAGAAATAGCAAATGACATTACATCAGAATCTGTATGGATGGCATGGTTATTCCTAGTGATAGTGAAATGGTTTAAGGGGCATAACGGAGAATATTCTTTTACTTCTATGTTTATTTTACTCTGTATTAGGAAAAAATATATATTAAAGTGAAATTATCATAGGAAATATGTTACATATTAATTATATATTAATGTTAAGCATTAATAAAATAATTTACTGTTATATTATTATGTTAATTATATATATCAATTGTGGATATTATTGCTTAAGATGGTAAGAATATTAATTGAATCATGATATAATCCAATTTTATTTTTTATTATTATTATTTTTTTGGTACTGGGGATTGAACTCAGGGGTACTAGACCACTGAGCCACATCCCTAGCCCTATTTTGTGTTTTATTGAGAGACAGGGTCTCACTGAGTTGCTTAGCACCTTGCCATTGCTGAGGCTGGCTTTGAACTCGTGATTCTCCTGTCTCAGCCTCCCACAGTGCTGGGATTACAGGCGTGAACCACTGTGCCCGGCTAGAATCCAATTTTAATACTAAGTAAATAATGCTACAGGTTGTTCTTTAATATGTGAAATCTCTTGAAGGTGACAAGGGAATGACTAAACCTGGGAAACGTTAACCAACAGGAGAAAGTTTGACTTCTCAGCTTATGTCCAACTTTATATCTTGTTGCCCTTCATTTCAACCATCCAGAAATATTGGCTGCTCCTTAAATATGCAATTAACTTTCACATCTCCCATTCTTGAATTCGATTCTTGGCTTATTCACATCACATATGCATGACCTTGGGAAAGTCGCTTAACCTTCTTGAGCTTCAGTTTCCTCATTTAAAACAATAGGACTAAAAACTAATCATGGCCACCCAGCAGATGTTTCTTAAAAGTTCCTGGATGTCCTTGTACTGTGTCGAATGAAATAAATTATACAAATATAACAGGTCATAATATTTCATTGTTATAGCTCTCAGTGCAGACTAAGTTCTCATTAATGACGTGTTAGAGATTAATGAATGGATATCACCAGTGTTCAGGTTTGAAAGGGTACTTATTTAATGAAGGGAACATTCATGGAATGGCAGTGCCTAATGCAAAAATATCAGAGAAAGGATGTCTATCTTCAGTGAGCTCAATCTAGGGAAGTTACCTTCAAGGAACTCAATTAAGCTTCACCTGAAGAGGTGATTACAATAGAAAGCATAATGTGAGGTGATGCTTAAACTGAGCCTGATGGGATGAAGAGAGATGATGTCATGAACAAAGTGCCGAAGGGCTCCCTGGGCTGAAGGCAGGGGCATATTGTGTAGACCAGCACTGTCCAACAGAAATATAATGCAAGTCACAAATGTGAGCCAGATTAAATAAAGGTGCAAAGAAATGCATGGAACTAATTTTAACAGTATATTTAATTCAATAAATCCTATGTATTCTCGTCTAATAGGTAATCGATATTTTTAAATTATTAATGAGATATTTCACATTCATTTGTACAAAATCTTTGAAATATGGAATATATTCAACACCTTCAATACTTGTCAGTTTAGATCAATCATGTTTCAAGTACTCAGTAGCCACATATGTCTAGTGGCTCCTGGATTTGATAGCACAGGCATAGATGATAGAAGAAAAGCTCAGAGTACTGAATAAGCTGAGAGTTCTTTGATGTGCCTATAGCACTGGATGTGTGGGATACTGGTGGAAGATGAAAAGGAGATATAGTCAGACACCAGACTCTGAAGGCCTTGGGTGCCAAGATGGGGGAGTCTTGACTTAATCATGAATATATTCAGGAGCCTTTAACGCCTTTAAAACATTTTATATAGGTATAATTTGTGGACTTGAAAGATTATGTCAGCAGTGATGTAAAGGATTGATTGGGAGGCACTTTAAAAAGCAATGATGTTTAAAATCTTTCTCTGCTCTTAATGGAATTTTCACACAAACACTAGCAGTTAGTGTAAAGACTATACAACCAGAAGAAGATGAATTAAAGCCGCTCGGCAAGGCTTTATTGAAAAATACACGCTCTCGGGCTGAATCCTCCCATATATCAGAGTGTGTCTGGGAGAATGGCACTGGGGTTCCAGTGTAGGGAGAATTCGAGAAGCCCTGTCAGGAAGGGGAGGGCTTGGGGGCAGGAAGAGAAGGCCAGAGTCCTTCCTGGATAGGTCCTGAAAAACCGCTGATTGACAGGAGACGTGTCTACTGGTGACGTCAGCGTCTGGCTGGCAGCTCTGTGCCCTGACTGGTCCCTCTAATTGGACATCTTGGACCCTGATCCAACCTAACATTTTGGCCTTTTTGATGATATAGGACAGCAGATTCGGTCTGGCTACTTCGTGCAGGATTGGGGGCGTCGAGAGGGGAGTTGGCTTTGGTGTTGGTCAGGCAGGGAGGCAGATGCAGGGGTGTGGGAGCCTCTGGTTGTCAGTCATGTTGCTTGAATGTAAAAGCATCACCTGTGGGTAGGAACAGAAGCTTGGGAGAGATTACTG
Organism: Geosciurus inauris; assembly: GCA_004024805.1. NCBI lineage: Eukaryota > Metazoa > Chordata > Mammalia > Rodentia > Sciuridae > Geosciurus > Geosciurus inauris. The sequence continues at coordinate 67,030 of PVHX01002406.1, read as the reverse complement.
ATTAGCAGAAAAAGAAGGAGGCTGCCAAGAAATTTTGAGTTTGGTGGAAGTCCAGCATGATGGGAGTCTAAGGCTGGTCTATTCTATAATGAAATTTGCTCAAGTTTTAAGTAGCGGTTACTGCATAATCAAGTCCACTTGCCCTATCCCAGAGGCAGTGAATGGGAGCCAAGGAAAGCCCAACTATTACCAATAGAAAGATGGCCCTTTTTTGCCCTAGAGAGGGAGGTGGTAACAAGTCATGGTAATTCAGCCTCACTGTATAGTTAGTTGAGGAACATCAATGGGAATTACAATTATGATTTAAATATACACATGAAATGTATATTTCATGAAATGTAGGAAGTATAAGGGTTGAGAATTTGTCCCCATAACAAGGCTGGAGAGGACAAGGCATGTACACATAGTATTTAGTTTTTAATGTCACAGATGTCTATCTTTAAACTATTTTAAATGCCCAGGAATGGCTGTGTTCTTGGTTTTGCTAGGTGTTTAAGATGAAGCAAGTCAAATTGACTTTTGTTCTTACCTGTTATCAAGAGTCACCTTTTAATCTCCTGGGAGGCATCCTTGAGGAACTTGAGAGCAGCTTGCTTGCTCTGCTAGTGCCATCTGTGTTAGGATAGGTCGAGGTCTGGCACTGACCATGTGGCTTCCCCAGGAAGCATGAGAGAAGGTTCCCTCTATCTTTGACCTTCCTGTTCATCGTGTGGCATTTGATTGGCTCTTTAACTCTCTAATGGTCTCAGAAATCTCCCTGATCAGGAGGTCCTGTGGCCCAGAGGTGCAGAGAGCCTCTTAGAGAAGTTTCCTCATTCCTTGGATTCAGGCTGACTCAGAGGGCAAGAGCCAAATAGTGGTTAATTTTAGTTTTTAAGTCTTGATCTTAAACACTCAGCAAGCCAATCTCACCAGTTATAAAGTAAGGGTACTGGGCTTTAACTTTAAGTTCTATCCTATAGGTGATGGCTGATTTATTTTAAAATATCTGTTCTTGAAGTAGTACCTCTGTAAAACATTAACAGGCAATAGTTAGAGTTTCAGGAAAATACAAAATAAAATCAATGACAGTAAAAACATATTTAGTTTGTGTAATAGCTTTTTAAAATTTTGGCTGAGTTACATATTATATCCTTGTTTGAGGTCCTAATGATCTTTACAACAAAATTAATCCTTTGAACATATCTTTAAATGAACTGGAGTCTCATCTATTTTGAAGCCATTGTAGTAAGCTGGGAGACAGGACTATTTTAGGTAGGACAGGGCTCCTTGCAAAATTTTAGCAGACTATTAAATAGATTAGGTCCTCATTTATGTAAAAAGATCACTCTGGTGTAAAAATAACTTAAAGCCTTATTGATGATAGGTTCAGTTATAAAACATTAAATGATATAAATTGATACCATACAAGTTCAGTTTGGAGAACATCAGCTTGATATATTGCTCTTTTAAAACCTTCTACTTTAAAGCTTGTATATCTGAAAGAAATGAACACATTTAATATATAAATAGAACTGGTAGCACCATAAGTGCATTGATGTTTAATCACAGTTGCAAACCTTTTGATCAGAAATATTTTCTTTTCTTTCAATAAATACTATATTTAGAATCTTTAATTGCTTCTGAGGTAGGTATAATTTGTCTCAGTAGAGTGTAAAAAAAAAACTTTTATAGTTGGATAAAATACATCTGATCAGAAGTTTTAACTTTAGCGTGCAGAATGAAAGTTTTAAGTTTAAAATGTAAGAATGAAGAGTCCTCGAAAGAGAAAAGCAAGCTGGCCGCAGACGCCGAGCTGTAAGGCTGGGGGCAGAGGCCTCCACAAGGCAGGCAGCTCACAAAGGCCGAGTTGCCCATCTGAGTGGCGCAGAGGCAGCGAGAAATGCAGAGAACGCTAACCTGTCCGAGCGGCGCGTGGTCGCAGGGAGAAACGCAGGAACACAGGGTGGGCGGGCTCCGCTCAAAGCCCGTCGGAGCGGCGCGGAGGCAGAAGGAGATGCAGGGAAGCGAGCGGCGCGCAGACGCAGTGAGAAATGCAGGGAGACGAGGCAGGTGGGCTCTGCTCAACACCTCGTCTCTGCCCTCCGGTGCTGGGAGTGAGGCCTGCACTGCTGCATTGGCGGCCGTATGAGGAAGGAGATAGAGGAGCAAATGGGAAAGGGGGCTTTTAGTGAGAAGAACTTGAGAGGACAGAACAGATGGGAAAGAAGGGAGGGGCGAGAGCGCACTTTCAACAAAGCCTTGATGAAAGGAATTTTTGTCCATTTCTCCATCCGTTGACAAAAATTAGCCAAATCAGTGAGGATTTGAAAATCAAAAGTTCCCCCTGGAGGCCATTTTGATCCGTTATCTAAGCCACAGTACAGTGGAGTTTTGAGGTCTAGAGAAGAGTTGGGGTTCCTTGTGACTTCTCAGCGGTCCCAGGGAGTAGGCGGGAACATAAAAAGGCGTCCCAAAAAAGTGTTCGCGTCCACGGGAGAACGGGGGCCAGGTGGAAAATTGAGGCGTCCCTTGAACTTTCCGGGCCCGGTCGGCGGTGAATGGCTAACACGAGGACTGGGAACATCTTCCCAAATCCATGTGGCCTCGAGCAGACAGAGACCCATGCACACGTGCGACTTATCGGATGGGCCCCTGGAGCAGACGGTGGGGGGCGGCAAGCTGAGGAGTCAGAGGAGAGGGGGCCTACGTCACTCTTGTCGGTCTGGATGAGGAAGACAGAGAGCAGCTCAGGAGTTCTCCCGTTCCAGAGGGCTTGCGTCGACCCCGGTACGGGGGAGGTTCAAAATCATCCCGGGTTTCGCGCACCATTATGTAAAGACTAGACAACCAGAAGAAGATGAATTAAAGCCACTCGACAAGGCTTTATTGGAATATACGCTCTTGGGCCAAATCCTCCCATCCATCAGAGTGCGTCGGGGAGAATGGCACTGGGGCTCCGATATAGGAAGAATTCAAGAAGCCCGGTCAGGAAGGGGAGGGCTTGGGGGCAGGAAGAGAAGGCCAGAGTCCTTCCTGGATAGGTTCAGAAAAACCACTGATTGACAGGAGGCGTGTCAACTGGGGACGTCAGTGTCTGGCTGGTAGCTCTGTGCCCTGACTGGTCCAATTAGAATTGGACATCTTGGACCCTGATCCGACCTAACAGTCAGTACACAGCTCTTAATTTCCAGCATTCCATGAGTTTTAACGTTTTTCTGGGGCTTAGTGAAAATTAAGGATACAGTAGAAGAGGTCCTAAGAATATCAAGTTATAAGAGAGACCGAGTTGGGGCTACAGAACACTGTTGAACTTAGGCTGAGAAGCTCATGGTGGCATTTTCTCATCAACAGACCTTGCCCTCCACCAAACCACCATGTTAGGCCGTGAGTGTGCCCCCACCAAATACATGTGTGCAGGTAATAGTCCTGCTGTCCTTAGTGGTAATAGATTGAAGGGAAACATCCCACTGGCCTGGATACCTCCTTTGCCAGTACCTCTAAATTCTAGTTAATAATGGCTTTCCTTTGAGATAAAAATTGACTTTTTGTGATCTTTTCTAAAAAGGCAAATGTTCTGAGTGTTTTGCATAGGTTATCACCACACCTGCTAATAGTCAAATTGTCACTCTTCCCCCTTTATGGCATAAGACAAGCTTCTCAGGATTGTCTTCTTCACAGGGTCCTTCCTTCTGCGTTCTGTTCTGCCTTTCTGCTTTCTCATTCTGCGGCACCCACAAGCTCCCTTGATTTCTAATCTAAAATGCTGCACATCAATGTATATTGATATACAGAGCAAATGAACCTGGAAACCTCAGATGATGTTCTTGTAGAGTCGAGTACTGGCCATGCTTCCTCTTTCTTCTGCTCTAGGAGCTCCCATGCTTCTGCTGGTCTCTCTGAGCCTAACAATGATAACTAAAATGTACAAGGAGCAGCCCATGGTCTTGAAGCCCAGGAGCACAGGGAGATGCTGCCACCAGGACAAGAAGGTGTCCAGAGTTCATTCCTGGACTCCAGGGGTCTGCCCCCACACCAGGCACCATCTTCTGCATCCCAGAAGATGGTAGAAGCATCAAGTGATTCAGATGACGATCACCAGGGACATGGACTATAGGAGTGTCTCTGCATTAGCCCTGAAACCATTTGTTAAATCTTAACATTTAAACCTAAATTTTTAAATCCAAAATTTCTTAAGTTTCAAAACCAACTCCTGGGGTGATTGATTTGTTTTGCTCAAATTAGAGTCCAGGAAATTTGGGAATGGTTGGTGGTTTGGTAAGAGAGTAAAGATGGATTTTGTGAGTAGTTGGAGAATTGCCTTAACTTTGCCATATCACTTGTGAGTGACTGTCACTCTTTCTTATGTGCCTAAGATGAGATGGCAAACTATTAGAAAAGTCTCTTTTATTTCTTTAAAAAAATTATTTTGAGTTAGATACTGCTGAGTAACATGATTGGCATCTGTACATAGTACTTGATAGGTAGGTAAGGATATTCTGAAAACTACAAAGACATCCATGCCAACAAACAAACACACACACACACACACACCAACTCTGGCCATTCTGGTGGGGTGGACCAAGTCACTGTGAGGAGAGGAGGAGATTTGGACTTTGACCATATTCCCCCAGCCCCTACCGCTGTTAAATAAAACACTAAGCAATTAGCCTTTTCAAAGGTGAAAGATTTCTTTTTATGATCTTTTCATCACACAAACATTCATAAAAGAACAAAAAGTAAATTTGCTCTGGAAAACTACAACTATGAGGTCAACTCCTGTAGCTTTGTCAATTGCCTTCTTTCAAAGGTAGATTAGAGTGATTAGTGATAATGCCATGAGTACCCCTAAGGGGCTTTCCTAGAGAAAACAGAAAAGCCTTCAAACTTCCCGCACCTGGTTGGGAGCTTCAAAGTCCTTTCAGGAGAGCTTTGTTTCAAAAGAGAAGAAAATATTGATTGAGGCTGACTAGGAGTAGTCTTCATATGGAAAGAAAAGACTTAATTACTGGAAAAATAAATACTAAGGGGAAAAAAGAATTCAGCCAGCCAGTATTACCTGGCTGAGTCCTTTTATTTTTTTAAAAAGAGATTTTCACATCCTTTTTGGGAACAGGTGAGTGATTACTCAGATCCTGATTAGGATTCTTTTATCAGGGAAGAATAGAATGACATTAGAATACGGGACCTAAATCAAACATTGACAATGGTGTTGGGAGAGAGATGTGTGGACCTTTCATTCAGAAAGTAGCCTTTCATGACTCACTCACTGGTGTTGACTATTGCATGACACATAACACGAGTGAAAACCAGTTGGGAGGTGAGGATGAAATGAATTTTAATCTATTGATTTGGAGTGTGGCAAAGGGATTATTCCCCCTGAGCACTTCTGGGTGAGGTGGGGCTGATTTTTTACTACATAGCCCAGTGCATATGCATGCATTCATTCATGTTATTAACTGAGGGCCCACTAAGAGTCTAGCATGTGCTAGATACCAGAGATTTAAGGTGGATGATGTAGGAGGTGCCGACATTCTGGTGGTGGGAGTGGGTGGGGAGAGGTCATGGCTAATGTGGACAGTGTGAGGAAGTAGGTCCCTGGAGGTGCTGTGGAAATCCAGAAGACAGGCATTTTCTCACAGGACACTGTGAGGACTTCATTCCATGAGAACGTTCCCCCCCCCCAAGTGAATTTAGTGTTTCTTCTCATCAACATCTCTGTGAAGTTATGGGTTATGTATCTCTGTTGTGATGAAGGAAGGATAAAGGAATATAAAATTTGTAGATATCTTGGGGCTGGGATTATGGCGCAGTGGTAGCGTGCTCGCCTAGCACGCATAAGGCACTGGGTTCAATCCTCAGCACCACATAAAAATAAAATAAAGATATTCTGTCACCTACAACTAAAAAATAAACATTTAAAAAAATTTGTAGATATCTTTTCCCTTTGAGTGTGGCCATGTTTAGTAGAATAATATCAGGGAAAATAGGTAAGAAAGGACCATATCTGCAGGAGTTTTCTGACTGGAAGCTAAACCTATGTATGAGAAAGGAAGTATATACCAAATAAGCTTCTAGAATGGAAAACATTGGCCTTTTTCCACCACATGCCACCCTGGCATGCTGTGTTTCCAGGCCCCCCATCTCATTCCTTTCCCTTCTGATACATTTATAGGGAAGGAAGAATCTAGGTTCATGGCTGAAGCCTGCATAGCAAGACACATATTAAAAGAAAAGCATCCAAATGTATGTAAGTTTTTCATGTCACAGGAGCCTTCCTAAGGAAAATGAAAGAAACAGGTAAACCTGTATAATTTTTTACATTAGGTATGAAGAGTGGATGGTTGTGAGATATGAATGGGTAAAAAAAAATGATTTAACTATAATAAATTGGAGGAAACAGCAACTTCTTCACTCTTGTCTTCAAAGAAAAGAATGTGCTTTTGCTTTGGGAATAGGGAGGGGATCTCTCTAATAGGAAATGGGAATTGAAAACACTGTAGCTTGAGGGAAGAGGCAAATAGCTCTACGCTAACACCCCTCCCTCCCCTGATGAATGTTTCCCTAAGACTAATTGCAGATAAGGGAAGAGTGCTCCGCCAGGCCAGAGACACCCGGTCAGGTCCACAGCTCACAGGACCCTGACCCCTGAGCCCGAATTCCTGGGCACTAAAACTGATCACTTCATTAATTTATGGAACTAGCCCCAAATTCCTAAGTGCCCACGAAAACCAGCACGTCTCCACTATGCCACCCCCCAAATAAACCTATAAAAACCCAGTCCCTTTCTTTGTTCACGGGAGCCCACTTTCCACCAGGGAACTGGGTTCCACTGCCGCTTCACCTCGTCCTTGTCTCCTGTTCCTGTATGAAGCTCTGTTGCTGAATAAAGCGCTGAACTGATCTGTGGAGTTTGCTGCATCTTACTCTTTTTGCCCTTACACTCTCCAAGGAGGGTCTTCTCATCTGCTTCAAAGTAGGTCAGAAAACCTGACCTCAGATTATGACCTGCTTCAGAGAAGAGGCTGGGGGTGAGGATGACCTTCCTGCTTCTTCAGTTTTCTCAGATACCTTCAGTGTAAAGTATCTTGGGCTAGCGCATGCTCAAGCGCATCACATTTTTATTTTCTTGTAAGTAACAAGTCCCAAAGTGTGAGGTTTTACCTGCCCAGGACATCTGGGTTGATTTGCTCCTGGAAGCTTCAGTGGACTTCACAGGCTGCACTTTTCTCAGGAGTGGAGTGCATACGGCTGGTGTCCCTCCTGGTGACCTTCGCAGCCATCTGGGCCAGGACCTGCGTCTGTCCAGCTAGCCCAGCAGGGCAGGGCCTCTGCCGCGCGCATTTGCGATGCCCCATTCGGACTCCGCTTCTGTGACTCATGCCATCTGTTGGTAATTTGTCCTTGTTCTGGAGTCAGGGGTTTTCAAAGGATTTGGTCTCTGGCTTCCCTCCATCAGGGGCACTGGCTGCGATTTCCTGACCCCCTCTTCTCCTCCTGCCTGTGGCCAGGACCCAGGGCCGAGTCAGGCTGTCCTGAGTGTAACAATGTTGCCCATTGCACTTGAAAGAGCCTCACACCCAGCGCCTGCTCCCTTCAAGCCAGTGACACTCTTTGTGGGACTCGTTTGAAGTTCAGCCAAGCTGGCAGCCATGGGGTTCCACTTTTACAACCTCTAGCAACAGTAGGCTCCAGTCCTTTGTGTCACTGAGCCATCTGCTAAGCTTTTTCCCTCCTCAAACTAAGCAAAATGAGCCACCCAAACCGCAAAAACACCGCTGAGTGAAACTCATTTGCATCAAGAAAGCCTAAATATTGGTGCAGAACCACATACCTTTTCATGCTTCCTGGAGAAATTATATTTTCACCAAGAAAATAGACAAACATAATATCCTCAAGGAAACCCAGTGAGGGAGGTGCTGTTACTATCCTTGCTTTTGCACTTAAGGAAATTGGGGTTCAGACCAGTCAAGTAACTTACCATGACCATGCTTCTGCTCCTAAGTGGGGAACCTGGAAGTAAGCCCAACTGCTTGGCTCCAGAGTGTAAGAGTTTGACTTTCTTTTAAACTGCCCCCGCCCTGACATTAATAATCCAGTGCTTTGAATTTCAGTGCCTTCAACTGACTAATTAAACCCTGAAGCCTTAAATATGGCATCAAACATTTATTAGCAATTCCCATTCACTCCACCCAGCACATATTTTTGAGCATCTTCTGATCATTGTGTGCTGTGCTGGGCTCTGAGGACATAACGATGAGGTTTTGCCTTGTGGAGCTTGTAATGTAGTGGCGCTGCATTTACTGATTTAATAAACCTTTATAAGGGATATGTGGTGTATATATATCCCTGCACTGCTGTATGTAAACACACAGCTTTCCAGCGTATTGGAACTCTCAGGTTAGGAATCCGAAAACTGGGTGCCAGCACCAATATCTGGTATGTGTGTCCTGGCCAAGGCTGTAGCTTCTCTTGCGCTTGGTTTCTTCATCTATTGAGTAGATCCTATGTAAAGTTACCTCCCGCTCTGAAAAATACTTTCTACTCGAATCAATTTGGCTTTGAAAGAAGGCGAGGGTTTAGAATTGTGGGAAAAGAAAAAAGCGGTCATCCAGGTTCATGAGGCAGTCAGGAAAAAGAACTTCCACGAGTACATCATCCGGAGAGCTTTTGTCTGCAAGTAGCAGAAAAACTTGATGGCTAATGGCTTGAGACATAGGAGTATGTTTTCTCACATAAAAGAGGTCAAAGGGTGAATGTTTCTGGTATTATTTTCGTTGCTCAACAGTGCCACCAAGGACCCAATTTTGTCTCGGTTTCTCATTTGCCGCCCTGCTTGGTGTGTTGGCCTTTTGTCCTCAGTCATTTCCTTGTGGTTACAAAATGGTCCTTGATATTCCCAGTATTATTTTCTCACAACAGTGTCCCGGCAGAAAAAGAGTCATAGGAGAAAAGACTTTCTTCCTGCTGTGGCACCTGTATTTTTTGTTGTTTTGTTTTGTTAATCTGGAAGAGGAACCCTCTCCCATCCAATCTCCTGCTTTATCTCATTTGTTAGAACCAGGTCATATGTCAAGCCCTAACCCAATCATAATTCATCCTTTGGATCTGAGCATGGGAATTCTGCATTCTCTGAGGTCTTGAGATTGCCAGCTCTTTAAAACCTGTGTTTAATTTGCAAGGAATAAAGTGAGTAGTCATGGAGAGTTGAGTTTGGAAGCACACACTCTAGCAAGCATCATTTGGCCCTAGAAAAAACCCTCAAAAAAAAAAAAACACTGTAATGATTGAGACTACTCAATGCGTTAACACTGGGAAGGATAAATTCTGGAGCAAAACCTTTGTTGTCCACAAAGAGTTTATTACCAGAGGAAATTGTTTTTAAAAGAGAAAAGCAAGAGATAAGATTACCACTAGGAGATCCCTGTGAATGCTCCATGACTAGCTCGTATTTGAAATGGAGAAGGACCAACTACAACTCCCCTTTCATCTTCTTCAGACACAATAAAAGTACTACCAGGAAAGGTAGGCACAAGGGTGAGAGAAAAGAAGCTCAGTCACCCAGATGTCTGTGTTACACTAGGCACTGTGACACAAAGATGACTAAGACACGTCCACTCACAGGCAGAAATTCTAGATACTTATGCACTTCTGAAAGTACTTAGAGTGTTGTAAGGGTTTTGCCAACAGTCTGCACAGATACAGCTGGAACCCTCAAGAGGGACCAGCTGATTCTGCTCAGAATGGGGTAGGCAGTGGTACAGGGAGTATGTGCACTTGAAATGACATTTGAGATGGACCCTGAAGAAAGAAAAGACACACTCACTGAAATGTAGGAGACGGGTAATCTAGTCCAAAAGAATCTCATAACAGAAGTTCAAGTCCTTTGAATCTCTTTCAGTAGATATCGGTGATAAAACCTTCAGGGCCCCAAGAACCTACACTGCTACTCAGAAAAGCTATGCTCTTTTCCTTCATAAAGAGAGATGGTGGGTGTGACTTCAGATAAGGAGGTGGTAGATGCTTAAACGTGGCTGCTTGCAGAAGAGCTGAGGAACCTCTGTGGGCTGGATGGCGGGTAAGCAGTGCCTAAGGAATGTAGGAAGGACCCGTGTTCCATTCCCCACTTCTTTTAGCAATGATCTTGTCTCTTGACTTTCTTATCTTCACATCACATTTATAGGTCCATCTTACCCAGTAAATTCACCCTTTCACAGTGGGGTATGCACCATTCCATCTTCGTCTTTCCTCTGCCCTAGCGCAAGACCTAACAGTCTATGTTGAACAAATGACTGATTGAATAAGTCAAGTGAGAAGCTGGCCAGTGGTGACCTCTGTGTTGACCACATAAGCAACTGGAATTTACCAATTGGTCTCCTGGTTTGAGTGTATAAACCATATTTGGCTCAAGGTTTTTTACCTGATGAGAACATCGGAAATGTTAACAACAGGTAGGAAATTGGAGGAAGAACATCTCCCTGTTATTGGGTGTAAATAACACAGGAGGTTCGAGGTAGAACTGAGCCATTACCTAAATCACCTATGATGGCAAAGAGATGAAATGAGGAAGGAACAACCATTTATTAAACTACCAATAGAAAGAGTGAGACATAAGGATTTATATTACAGACTCCTCCGCCAGACCCTTCTGGGTTTCTTTTTTTTTTCCATACTGGAGATTGAACTCAGGGGCACTCGACCACTGAGCCACATCCCCAGCCCTATTTTGTGTTCTATGTAGAGACAAGGTCTCACTGAGTTGCTTAGCATCTCTTCTTGGCTGAGGCTGGCTTTGAACTCACAATTCTCCTGTGTCAGCCTCCCTAAGTGCTGGGATTACAGGGCTTGCACCACCGCACCCAGCTCCTCTGGGTTTCAATCCCAGCCTTGTTGCTTCCTGACTGACTTTGGACAAGTCACTTTACCCCTCTGTGCCATAGTTTCTTCATCTGAAAAATAGACCCTACCTCAGAGGGTCATTGTAAGAATTAAATGAACACATGTGGTATACATCCACATTACTCTGAGACTGGCAATTAGTGAAGATATACAAGTGCTGACCACTTGAGTGTCAAAGCAACCCTAGGAAACAAATATTACTTTCACACTTTATAGATGATGACAGTTTATAGATGTTAAATGGGAACCTGGGTCTCTGAGGTCAGTTAGGTAGTAAGTGACAGAATTGAGACTGAGATTTAAACCTGACACTCAAAACCCCATTGTAAGCAATTTATGTGACCATACAGTATTATGCTATGAGTAAATCCATTGACCTTGACCTTTACATGGTGAAAAAGAAGCTAAGACTTCATAAAGATTTTTCCCTTAACAAACTCATGTTTCTATGTTAAATGTAAACCACAGATTCCCCTTGCTTTCCAGGATCATGAAATTATGGAATTACAGATTTGGCCACTTTTTCTAATTTCTACCTCTGGACCAGTGACTGATAGAGTTTTCCTCACACTTAAAACTATCAATGGTGAAGGAGCATTTGTTTTCATGTTTGGTTTTTAGTTAGTATTTTTTTAATCTCCTATCCGTCATGAACCAAAATTTTTACAAAATACAATAAAAAGAGAATTACTAAAAAAAAAAAGAAAGAAAGAAAAGAAAATGAACCAAGCAAGAAACATTCCAGCTCCACATTTTGTATGAGTAGGTTCAATGGGAAAATAGCTAATGGAATTTCTAAGTGCTTCTCCTCAGTTCCTGTACTCATCTTTCTATGGCTCTGGACCAGTGGCCAGTCTCCAGTCTGCAGACCACACTCTGAGTATGTAATTTCAAGAATTCCATCAAGAGTTAGTTACTACTCAGGTGGAAATGATATACATTCCTATTTGCTCTTAGCTTATTGGAGAAATTACTTAGATGTCTATAGATTTTTCCTTTACAAACATTGACCTGGTGTTTGCAGAACTTCCTAGAGGACCTCGGTCCACCCTCAGAGGACATTAAAAAAGTAATATGAAACAATACAACAGCCACAACCAAACAGCCTCTATAGCCCATCTTGTGCTAGGTGCAAAGAAAATACTAAAGTCACTTTTAACAAAGGCTCAAGAGAGCCCTAAAGGAGACAAGCTCTGGTCCTACTTCAGAAACACTATTTTAGCCCAGAACTGGCCCAAATCCCTACATGAAATTCCTGTCCCTTGTCAAGCAGACTGAACTATTTTAGAGTCTCCTGGAGCCCCTTCACTCCTCAGCCTGCCTCCCCGACTCAACCAGACTTGCTTGACAGCTTTTTCCACAAGTGTAAACCCCACTTGGGCTATCACCATCCTGCCACTTTTCTGCTGAAGCATTAAGAGACATAGGGAAAAAAAGGAATGAGAGAAAGAGTATTTCCAGGCAACCCTGCTGCTACGCCTCCTGACAAGGGCTTTCTATTTCATTTCATCCCACTTTATTTAACAAGTATTTCCACTGTGCTTATTAAGTATCAGGAACTGTTCTAAGGAATTTGCAAATATCCACTCATTTAATCCTTAGGATAACCCTAGCAAGTAGGTCCTATTATTTTCTCTGATTTATGTAGATGAGGAAATTAAAGCACAGAGTGTTTAAAAAATAGACTCCTGGTCACACAGGTAAGTTTTGATCTGTTCAATATCTCTCTTCCTCCAGAGTAAAAGAGATAAGCAGAGGTGCCAGCTTAGAATGAGCACCAGTAATAGCAGTGGGGGGTGGGGAGAATTTAACTTCAGTCCAGGAGACACAACAGTCCTAGCATGTGAAAGCAGCTACATCTCAGACAGAACACAGGATTCCAGTCACCAGTATGGGAAAAAAACTTAAGACTTAGTGGCAGGGTTATTTTCTACAAGAAAATAGAACTGAAATCACACATCATGACCTCACTTCCTAGGATATGATAGTACATCTGTAATAATCATAGTGATAATAGAATATTAGAATAACAATAATAGAATAATATGTATTGTCTATTTTAGTAATAATGTCGTATTATCACTAAAAGCTTTTTTTTTTTTTTTTCAGTACTGGGGATTAAACCAGAGACAACCCATTGCTGAGCTGTATCTCAGCCTTTCTCATTTTATTTTGAGACAGGGTCTCACTAGGTTGTCCAGGCTGGCCTTGAACTTGCAGTTCTCTTGCCTCAGCTTTCTGTTTTGCTAAGAATAAAGGTGCATATCACTGCTCCCAGCTGCTTTTGAGTAAGTGACCCAATGCCATTAGAAGGATGACTTTAGGAGAATCCTAAATCCATGTGCTGAGTCGCTGTGTGCCCAAGGAATCTCTGAATGATGGCACTCACAGGTAAAATTAAACTTTTTTAAAATTGCAATAATGCAAGAAAGATAAACCTAGCCTTCATTAACTAACTGCAGAATACTTCCATTTCATACAAATGGCAATGTCTTATGCACCTCTGCAAGAGCTATATGTGACATGATGGCTGAGAATATGGCCCTGAAAAGAAGCTAGCGTTTGTCCTAGGGTGTATCTCTCTTACATCAGGTTGTATGTGGTCTGTGGAAGACAGAACGTTGTTCCTGGGCCTCGTGCCTATCTGATGTCCTGGATGGATGACCCATTAGAGCTATTAGGTTCTGCCAGCATTATTTCCATCCTAGATCTACATAAAGTTTGTGAGGAAATGGAGCTGGTCCCTGAGGCTGGGCTGGAGGGGTTTTCATTACTCTACAGGGCTGCAGAGTTGGAGATATATCTAGGATATTCAGTTTGGCTAAAGCAATTCAAGCAGTCATTCCAGGATGGGTCATCAGGAGTGATATTCTTGCCATGCTAACTGAAATCTTGAAAATAACAGATAAGTTTCCTAAAAGGAAAAGCCTGTGCAGTCTTGGAATTGGCAAGGTGCTTCCCTGTAATTATAAACGTGCTTAGAATCCTAGCCTTATCTTTTTTGAATGACCTGCCAGTTAAAAATGACCAGATAAAGTATCCTAGACTACAAAATGCCAGGAATCTTTTGACCAGGTGTCATCTCTTCTTTCGAGATATCTGAGATTAACTTGTACATTTTATTTGGCAATAGGCAGTGGTAATATAGGTATCATTTAAATATCGATGTAAGAAACTAGAGAAAGGAGACTTTCTATGACTTGCTTAAGAAGAAAAAGAATTATTTATTGCCCCCTGGCTATGGCTCAGAAGTGTTGTTCTTCCTCTCAGGGTAGAGCAGGAGAAGAAATCCCCTGGGTGCAGGAGAAGAGGAAGGCTTAATAGATGGAGGTTTTCTGGACAGAGCTGATGTTAAGGGGGAAAAAAAACAGAAAAAAAGCATATGTAATTTGTGTTTGCCAGTCTCCTCTGCTAACCCTCAATGTTTATTTTGAACCAGAAAGCACTCCCCATCCATGCTGTGGGCAGTCTCAAGCCTGTATTAGGAAGGATGCATACATGGCATTCATACCTAAGGTAACCCCTGCTGCTCCCAACACAGACATGACTAATCAATCACAGCACTCTTCCCAGCCAAGCCCGGTTTTGGCATCCAAAGCCTTCTCAATTCAGGACTTCAACTAGGTCCTTTCAAACCATGACAAGTATCCCATAAGTTGAAACCTGTTTGTTTTCTCTGGTTAGTACTGGTAATGCAAAAATGAATAAAATGGTGCTTGCCCTCTAACAGTTGCTGACGGTGGAGGGAATTCCACCTAGCATCAGTTAGTAGAGTCTTAGTAGATAAAATGATAGAATTTGTACATTCAGTGGTATTGAGATGGTAGAGTAACTGTTCCTGAAGGAGATAAGGAGGGTTTCCTGGCGAAAATGAACAAAATCAGAAGCATGGGAGGTGGGGAGAGTTCCCTTCTTCAAGAAGAAGGGTGAGGTGTGAGGCTTCTAATAGCATGGACCTGGACAGTGCTTTCCCAGCCTGGGGCCCAGCAGGGCAGTGGCTGAAGGGGGGATAGGCTTCTGGTCAGGAGCTTGACCTTCTCCATGAATTCACAAGCACACTGAGTGACTGGCCTCTGATGATGTGGGAAATGTATTATAAGGCCGTGAACTTTAATGATGTCACTACTAAGAACACACACGCTGTGTGGTTCTAGCAGTAGGCAATACAGAGAAAAGAAGGCTTTTGCCCTCAGTGGCTGACTCGATGTGCACAAAAACACCATGAGCATCAAGGTACAGGCTGCTGACTAAACTGAGTTCCTACCTGTGCAGGATGGGAAATGTGGGGACTTGAGTCCTGGGATCTGGATGTCCACTCAGGTGTTTTATATCATGTAACATCAATTTAATTCTCTTTTTTTTTTGACAAATGTAGACTCTGAGCTGGAGATTCCCATACCCTAATTCATGTTATCACTGGAGCCTTTCTCCCAGCCCAAGCTTTGAACTTAACATTCACTCTCTGGGAAATCATTACATTTAATAAATATGCTAGGAAGGAAATTCACTCAGACGTTAACCTCACTCAGACGTTAACCTCATAGTCCAATTCTGGAAGAAGAAACAACCTGCAACAGTGCTACTACTGAATTAGCATCATGAAGGATCAGTAGCCATTGTCACTTTTAGTGGGGGAGTAGGGAATCATACCTCCCAAAGCCACTTAAAGAACAAGAATTCTAGGTTATTCATCCAAGTATTGAACATGACTCAAGTGAATATTATAATAATCTCCTGCATTTTATAGGACAGTTGGCAAAACACTTGCTCTCACATACATTATATTATTTGATGCTCACAACAACCATTCAAGGTAGAGGGAAAGGTATTATTAAATCTATTTTAGTGATAAGTATTGTCACTACCCAGAGTCTGGATTTAAAAAGAAAAGAAATCTACATAAACAGAATAAAACAAAGGGTTGAATAATTACCTGCAGTGAGAATTTGGGGACAGTTAAGTACACCAGCTCTTGTCCACTCCACACCAGTTAAATCACAGAAGGGTCACGCAGGGTTTGCAACAGCCCTCTAGTTCTCTTCAAAGAGAGTGAGCACCTCAGAGATGAACCTAGTGAAAAATCATGTTCCATAGCAACCAGGCAGCTTGAAATTTGAGGAATTATCACAAACTTGAAGCATTGCTATTAATATGGTGCATTTTCATAAATACAGAACGTACCCCTGAATGAAAAAGAAGTTCGATTTTTTAAGAAATTGAAGAGAGGGAGAGGAGGCTGAAATGAAAAAGGAAAGGAGAAAGATGTGCACGGTGTGGGGGAGGGGTAGAGCCATGGGGACATAAATAATTAGTGCAGCGCACCAGAGGAGAATTGCAGGACTTGTCATTTTTCTATACAACATTGTGATATGTGTACCAGCAAAGTGTATGGAAATCCCATCTATTTATACAAAAGTAGTAAAAACACACACATACACACAACTTCTAGAGAAGGTTTGGAGTATGTAGAAGTTTCATTGTGATTTGAATTTTTTCCCCTGAGGCTCTGCACTAAATTTACTGCTTCTTTCATTTTATTGATACTATAATGGAGTTTGATACACTCTAATTCAGAGACTAAAATGTTCATTCGTTTCATATGTCAGTACAAAATCCAATCAAGAAAAATTATTGCCCCTCCCGAAGCTAGAGTTTTACAGAATGATAATTGCTTTGAAAACAAATAAACAAGTTTGGAATGAGGGTGTTCTCAGCCAATGAAGCAATCCTAAAAGCAGGGTCTTCTTCCAGATTTTTCCACAGTAGCATTTCAAGGGTTTCTCTCCTGTAGGGAAAAACACTGGAAATCTGATAGCCATTGTTCTCATTTCTTGAACACTTTGCGAGCTTGCAAATGTTGTCTGTAAACCCCACAGCAGCACAGTTAATAAATGCCTTCACCAGGGTATTTTACAAGACAATGTAGCTTATCAGCTGGAGCACAGGGTTTGAAGACATCTGAGTCTGTGTTCAGGTCACAGAGATCAGGGTTCAGGTCCTGAATTTGCTTACTAATTGGCTTAGCTGAAGAAGTTATTGAAGTTGTCTACATTTCATTCAGTTTTCTCTCCAGAGTTAGCTGCGAGGTGACTTGAGCTAGTCAACTGGCACACGGTCAGTACTAAGCATCATTTTTGATGATTAGTAAATGTTTGTGGAGTTCATAAGGTAATAGCTAACATATACCAAGCAACTTACATACCATGTTCTGTCCTGTGTGTTTTACATGTTAAAACTCATAATTCTCTCAATAACTGCATGAGGAAGGAAGGCAAAAGGTTTTTAGTGAACTTCAACAATGTGAAATTAGAGGGAACACTGTTGATAAAGAACACCTTCACTTTTCACTTCTTCTGACACCAATGGCTGGTTTAGGGGTTCCTAAAACCATATAAAGTCTCAAGAGTCTGTAAGAAGGACTCAAAACTCACTGAAATCTGTTTTACTAATGGTTATGCTTTATGACAGGAAAAGGATACTAATTAAAGTCAGCCAAGGGAAGAGTCCAGAAGGGTCCAGATATGGGACCTGCAGTTGTCCTTTCTCCATGGAGTACTACCAGCCGGGGAGTTCACCTGAGCTTTGGTGTCCAGAGTTTTAGGGGCTTGACTGTGGATTGCCACATGGCTGACCTTCGGTGTCCATTCCTTTCTAGAGGTAGAACTGATACAAGGTGGCTGTTAGTCAGCTGTCTGCCACTTTGACAAAATATCTGATATAATCAACTTAAAAGGGGGAAAGATTGATTTTGGCTCATGATTTCAGAGGTTTCAGTCCCTGTGCAGCTGGGTCTGTTGCCTCTGGGCCTGTGACAAGATAGAACATCCTGGTGGGGAGTGCGTGGTGGATCATAAGTGCTTTTACCCCTGAGTTCAATCCCTGGTACCAAAAAAGAAAAGGGAAAAAAAAAGAAAAAAAAGTGCTTTCCTTATAGCAGCTGGGAAGCAAAATGAAAGAGGCAGGAAGAGGAGAGGCCACCCCTTCTAGGGAACACCCCCTAACCTGACCTCAAGGGCAAAACTCAATAACCTAACCTCAGTCCACGAAGCCCCTCCTCCTAAAGGTTCCACGACCTCCCAATAACAGCATAAACAGGGCTTTTGGGGGACATTTAAGATCCAAATGAGACCAGTGGTCCAAAGCCCGCATTATAAATCACATTGTTAGGCTGTCAGTTTGTCAAAATCCCAAGGCAAACCAAGACACTCCTATCAGCTAGTGCATCCCAAGAGCCTAGAGAGCACTTCCTAGTAGCCAAGGTCAATGGCAAGACCTCTCTTTGGATAAAATTTATTCTTCACTACTACTGTTAGTCCCATTTTATAGGAGGAGAAATGGAAGCACAGAGAGGTTAAGGAAGCACCATAAGAAATAGATGGTAAATGAGAGCCAGGCTCCCACCTGGAGTAATTGGGAGTAATTGTCAAGGACATTACTCCTGGCTGCCTAAAGATATATTCATTGACTCCCCCAGAACCAGACTGCTGGTAAATGGTAGGCCCTGGATTTCAACCTGAGTGGATCTGATTCAAGAGTTCTTGATCTTTCCATCTTCCTCTGGTTTTTCCTCACATAAATGTGGGAGCCTTGCTGAATATTGTCTGCAAGGCTCTTACTTCTTCCTTGGTGAAGTTGCTAATGACCCACGCTGGGTTCTACTGCTGGCAAATTGAGCCTTGCAACATCTCTCTCAAAAGTACTCCTCTGTTGTCTTCTGGGAGTATCTGAAGTCAGGGGAGTTTGTCTGAGCCTGGAAAATATTACCTCTGGGACTAATATTTCAATAGAGGAAAAAACATGCTTTCAGTACATACCAATATGGCTTGCAAGTTTCAAGGGAAAGGGAAGATACTGAGTGCCTGTATGGAAATAGAGCTGGGCTCTGCTTGCATAGAGTATACCACTATGGCACATATAAGGGCAATACTTCCTCACATATTTTTGAATGCACAATGTTTTCTTGGAGCTGTCTCCAATGCCCTGAAATTTAGGATATAATTATAGACACCAAGCCACAGCTTGTTCCCTCAAAGACCATCTCTCAGTTACTTGTCAGGCCTGGAAGGTTTTGTGGAGTGTGGTGGGAGGAGATCCACACCCCCTACCACCACCCTCGGAGAACAGCTTTTCTGGGTAACCACTGCAAACAGAGAGAGATCATTGATGAAAATCAAAGGGGTGGGCACCTCCCACCCACCCACCGAGCGGCTGTGCTAGTGTGCAAGGCCAGCTCATCCCTGAGCCTGCAGTCAAACTATGTGAGTTGAATAAAGCAAAAAATAGGTGCACTTCCTCCTCCACTTCCTATCCAGCCTGTCAGTTAGTTGGATTCCTCCTTAATCAGCATGTCCCAGGTCAAAGCATAGCAACTCTGGATTTTTTTAAGTTCTACAGGCAATTCAAAGGCACAGTAATTGTCAAGGACGTAAGGATCTGAAATTATGCCACCACTTAAAAACTTAACTTTGCCAAAAAATGTAGAACAGAACAACCTATCATCTAATGCTAGTTTTCAGCATAGGGCAGGTTCATTCTTAAAGGGGAAATGAAATGACCAACCCCCACTTATATTTAATTTTGGTTTATAAGAGGGGCTGGTAGTGTTCATTAAAAGTAAATACAATTATGTATGGTGAATATGTTAAAAATTAGAGTAAGTTTGCCACAAAGTAATTTGATTGTCATTTATAAATACTTTGCAGTTTTTACAGTTTTTATTTTCACCCTAGATGTCAATGACTGCAGCTGAAGAACGTCCTAAAGTCACTTACAAGGACAGAGTTGCTCTTTGATTTTTATATCTTTTGTGGGGATAAAAGGTTTGTTTGAAGCTGTTTCCTCAATACACCGTCTGTATGATACTGATGGAATAATCAGCCCTTATTGGTGTATTGACATCGATATGGAGTATGCAGCCTGAATTTTAAGTTCTTTCAAGCTTGGGTTACAACGTCAACATGGATGTAATAGGAAGACACATGGGTAGTGTGGAAAAAAAAAAATCCGCCAGCCAGCCTCATGGCCTGACCTCATAGAGAGGTGTACATGAGTCATTGTTAAGGCCAGGACTGGACAGGGCTCCTTTAATCTGACAAGAGTTCTGAAAACCCAACAGCAACTTTGGTAGCCTACCAGGCTCAGTACTTGGCTCTTTGATATCTGCTTCTCTACTAGATTGGACTTCCTCTGAAACTGAGATCTTGGTTTCTGCCGTTGTTATAGACTGCCTCTCCACTGCAGAGCTTTGATTTATTCAGAGCTTCTACTATCTTCATGGAACTGCTTACTGTCTTCTTCTTGTGTCCTTTGCTTCAGCCTATCCTGACATTTGCTGATGCTCTTTCTGTGTCTCGTATTCAAAGCCTCTAAAAGAAAGTGAGTAGGATGATCTGATCAGCTGTGATCCATGTCGTGCATGCCTAGTGGGTACATATTGCAACAAACAGATCTCCCAAGGGCACTGCCTGCCTACAGAAGGCTATCTTTGGGTTAAGTACTGGTTCTGTATTCATCTGGCTTTGACCAGGAAAGTGGAATCCGAGATACACAGCCTGGCAAGCCATGCATAAAACGTCTAGAAAAAGGGAACTATAAGCATGGGGCTTCTCCAAAAGCACTGGCAGTCCAGAGCAAAGCCCACATTAGCAGCACTGTAGGCTGAGCCCCAGCACAGTCCCCTGTCCTGGCTCAGCACTCTGAGGACCCTGGGCTCAGTTGCTCCTCTCCATAATTGTTATCACCTGTGTCTCCTTTGCCTATCAAGACTGGCTCTGGAAAAGGAAGCAACTCTATGTCTTTGAAACCCTTTTCTGTCTCTTTGAGAATTACTTGGTTTATCTGTTTTAAATGTTTTCATTCTGGGTACTTTGGTTTGAGAGTGGGCTTACTAAAATGCCAAAGAAGGGGTTATAAATCTCAAAAGACTTCCTATGAGTAGTTTATACTTAAGGGTGAACATACTTTTTATATAAATACTTGCATCTTTTAATCATTCTGAGTCTGGGACTCTAACTAGGATAAGATATATTCCATGCTTGTGTAATCATATCAGAGTATGTGAACATTTTTAAAAAATATTTTTAGTTGTAGATGGACACAATATCTTTGACTTGTTTATTTTTATGTGGTGCTGAGAATTGAACCCAGTGCCTCACACATGTGAGGCAAGCGCTCCACCACTGAGCCACAACCCCAACCCATGTGTGAACATTTTTAACAACAACAAAGTATCCACATGTTGACCTCCAGAACCTGTGAATATTACCTATTATGACAAAAGAATGATTATTGACTGATATAGAAAAAAGATATGATTAAGAATTTTAAGAGGAGCTTATCTTGGATTATTGGTGTGGGCACCAAATGCCATAGCAAATGTCATTATGTGAGAACAGCAGAGGGAGACCAGACACACACTCAGATGAAATGGAAGCCCTGTGAGCACAGAGGTAGAGGTTGGAGAGATGCAGTTACTATCCAGGACTTCCAAGGACAAGCACAGATTCTTCCCCTCAAGCCTTGGGAAGGATTGAAGCCCTGCCAACACCTTAATTTCATGTTTCTGTCCTCCAAAACTGTGACAGAACACATTTTTATTGTTTTAAACTACCCAATTTGTGGTATTTTTTATAGCAGCCTGGCTTAGTCCAACTTCTGCTACTGTAACAGAATGCCACAAAATGGGTAGTTTATCAACAAAAGAAATTTATTTGGCTCCCATTTCTGGAGGCTGGGGTATCCCAGAGCACAACACTCTCACCTGTTCCAGGCCTTGTGCTGCATGGCGACATGGAGGAAGAACAAGGGAGCCCCTGCCAGAAAGGAAACCAGCCAAACTCATCCTCTCATCGGAGCATGCTCCTGAGAAAACTATCACGGTCCCTGGATAGCAGTGTTAATCCATTCATGAAGGCAGAGCCCCCTTGACCTCATCGCCTCCTAAAGGTCCCAGCCTTTAACGTTAGGAAGGCAGTTAAATTTTCACATGAATTCTGGAGGAGACATCCAGACAGTGACATAGCTAATACATAAATTAATACATATACTTTCCTAAATGTTTCATGGAAGTCTCCAGAGGTCTTGAGACACTAATTGCAAACTGGAGTGGACTCTTTAGATGTTGCCTCAGGCAGCACCATGACTAAGACCTGAAATTATTGGGTCATAATATCCATGAAAGTAACACTGTAATGCATGCTATAGGTGCTTAATAACTATTCACTGAATGAATAAATAAATTATCCCTCAATCTAATCCTTTCTTTTTCTGATTTTGTGTGCCCACATGTCTTCCCCAGCCCCACCAGATGGTACTTCACTTTAAATCTGCACTTTTCTGGCCTTTTTTGAGTCCCATCCTGGTCTCTGGCTAATAATTCATTCCCTTGTTCTTGCTTCTTCCTTCATTATCTGTGTACTTGCACTGGGTAAGAAAGGCAGCCTGCCCTGCCTTTGGTTTGCTTTGAACAAAGGAAGCTATTGTTCAAATTACATCTGCTCTCCATTTTCTGCTCTCCATCTCCCCATCTCCAAGGGTACATCAAAACTGTCCTCCCACCCCTGACAGAGCTTTCTTCTCTGGGATCCATCATGCCAGCTTATTCCCCTTCCATATCACTTTATTCTCTCTTGGAGACCAAGCCAGGTATTCATGTGAATATCTTCTGCCAGACGTGAGAGTGGTCTTACTATCTGGTTCATCTGACTAACAGTATAGGAACCCAACAAATACTGTGCAGCTTAATAGACGGAGTATGGGAGAACTGAGGAGATTTGACAAAAATGGAAATATTTTGGAATAAATTCCTCAATTTTCTAGGAACCTAAGAAGGTAAATAAAATTATTCTGAAACAACATTAAAGGTCTCGACCTAGTCATAGGCTAACCCAAACACATATAGATAAGGTCAGAATGGTTAGTTGAGTCTATGCTCATTTCTTTTCAGCTGCTCCTTAGCAGATTTAGCAGCTGAGAACAACATGTTTATCATTTCACAGTTTCTGTAAGTCGGGAATCTAGACATGACCTAGTTAGATGCTCTACTGTAGGGTCTCTTAAGGTACAATGTGGCGGTCAAAATTGAAGGACTTATCTGGAGGATTGACAGGATAAAAATCTGCTTCCAAGTATGCATGTCTATTGATGGAATTCCATTTCTCAAGAGCTGGTGGCCAGGGGATGCCCCTAAGGTCATGTCATGAGGGCCTTCCCAACATGGCACCTTGCTCCATGGTACCTTACCAGTAAGGGAGTAAACCTGCTGACCAGATGAAACTTATGGTCTTATCTATCCTGGAAGCAAGTCTCTAAGCCACCCAACCCTCAAACAAGGGCATGAATGCCAGGAATCTGGAAGCATTGAAAAACATCTCAGAATCTGTCGCACCTGGTAAGCACTATAAGTACTCCCTAAGCACTGAAGGGGATCTCGTCCCCCAGAACTAAGAATTCAGTAGAGTTTTCTTAGAAAAACAATAGAGTTATGTTCTTGGGGCTTACCACCCATAGGTCATGCCTCTTTTACCCAAAGTATTCCAATTGTCATGCTAACCAAACTACTTTAACCAACATTTACTTATTCCATTGTTATTCTGTGAGAATATGTTTTCCAAATTTGAAGTTGGTATCCTGGGACCAATTCTCCATTTAATGGATCCTCAACCTTGTGGCGAAGTGAGTTCTAGACTTCTACCATCACTAATTCATGACTGTTTCACACTAGGACCATGAAAACATTGTTCCCCGACAAAACAAAAGAGTATGTGGGCATGAACCAATGTTGATCCGTGATGCATTTACTGTAGAGTTGTTCTATGAAGTCCTCAAGATCTTCCATGAAAGTCCAGATGTTTCAACAGAGAGTCATTTTCAGTCTTTCATAATGTGTAATTCAAGGAAATATTTCAAACTGTTTCCGATTCTTAAAATTAAACAAAAATTTCCCCAGCAACACTGAGTCCCCTGTTCTGAAGTTCCTGGTCCCTGTTGACATTAAATCTCATGGGTTACCATGGATGCCACCTCCTCTCCCTGTGGCTCAGTATGGAAGAATCTCCCTGTTAGATTGGGAGCAGAAACTCTTTTGAATTTTCAGATTCATCAAAGACTGACCCTTTCCCCTTTTTGAAGACTTCTCTGGCTTCCTAACCAACAGGGAGTGCTTTGAACTGGGCTCCCACTGACCTTGTTTCTCTTCAAAGGCTTGCTCCCTTCTGTGCAGGGAGAAAATACCTTTTGAAAGTGGTGGGTTCCTGCCTTACCTGAGTCTGTTGGAGCAGGCTGCAGTAAACAAAAGTAATAATCAACAGCAGCAGCAGTTCTTGGTGATTACACAGAGAGCTGGGCAATCAAAGGAAAGCCACCTTGCACTGTGACTTAGAGAGTGCTTAACAAGCAAGGTCTTCCTTTGTACTGCAGTTTCCTGTAATATGCATGAAACAGGGAGTGGCATCGAAAGTGGCCCAAGCACAAGTGGAAATTTTCACCCAGATAGGTGTCCTAGAAGCATCATGGGAAATTTAAAACAATGGAAGTTATTGAAGTGGGAATTATCCCCAGGCACCTGAAGAGTTAGACCCTGCCTTGAGGCCGAGTCCTAGCCATCCTGGTAGTGTGCCTTTTCCAATTTATCTGTAAACACAAACTGAAGTGGAAACTCTTGGGAGCTTTTCTTTTTCTTCCCTCCCTTTATAAAGATATCGACTCATGCATTATTGAGTTGATTGTCTTGTCCTTTTTCTTTTTTGTTTCCAGTCTAACTTGCTAACTTGGATATGTACAGTTTTAGCTCTCACAAAGTCTTGTTTGATTTTCTAAGGAAGATATTACTGGAGTGGTTGCAATGCCTTGTGAGGTATTTAAAAGTGACCTCTTCCTGCTGTAGAAATCTGATTCTAGAATCCTATTAAATGTGTGAATACATAGAATAGCCCTTCAGTTGCCTCACAATGCAGAATAGTTCATGTCTGGAACAGCCAGTGGTCTGCTGTAAGCAACAACAGTCCAACCACACTTTTCTCACTATATGAAAATATTTTTTTCCATCCTGGGGTCTACTATTTTGCTTACAACTATCCTAATGAAATACAATGAGAATGAGTGGCTTAAACACAAGAAACTGTTCTTTCCACAGTTGTATAGGCTTGAAGTGCAAGCTCAAGATGTCAGCAGGTTGAGATCTCCTAAGGCCTTTCTCCTTGGCTTGCAAATGACACCCTCTTGTTGGGTTTTTGTGTTGTGAGAACGTGATCTTTTCATCCTCTTAGAAGGATAGCAGTCCTATTAGATTAGGGTCATACCATAATGACCTCATGTCACTCAAGTATCTCCAAATATGGGCATATTGGCTGGTTAGGACTTTGACATGAATTTGGGGGAATACAATTCAGTCCACAAATGTGAGATCATCCACAATGTTCCTGAATGGATGGATCAGAGATCATAAATAGTTTGAGACAATGTGTGTAGGGGGGTGTGCTTATGTAGATTGTCCTGGAAAGCATTCACACTCTTAATGGGAATTTCACAGGATTGTAGGATGCACTGGTTTATAGCAACTTTCCTAATTACTCTCCTAGGCATGATGCTACATGCTAACCCTTTCACAAAGATTCTATGCTTCTAGAAACCCTCTTTCCTCTCTAATTTATTCTATAACTGATATGCAAAAACAAAATTGTACCTATTAATGGAGTACTGGGCAATGTTCAGTACATGTATGCATTGCTTGAAGTGTAAATCAGGTTAAGCCTATTTATTTCCTCAAACATTTATTGTTTCTTAGTGATGAAAACTTTTCAAAATCCTTTCTTCCAGCTTTTAGAAATGTACAGTTCATTATTGCCACTTATAGTCACTGTACTGTGCAACAGCACCCCAAGCTCATTGCTCCTGTCTAGCTATACCTTAGTGCTCATGGGTCAAACTTTCCCCATCACATTCCTGACCTCATCCTCTAGTAACCAGTGTACTACTCTCAACTTCTATATGACATCACCTATTTTATATTCCACATATGAGCGAAATCATGAGGGATGTGTCTTTCTGTGCCTAACTTATTTCACTTAACATAATGATCTCCAGGTCCATCCATGTTATCACAAATGATAGGATTTTTTTTTTCCTGGCTGAATAGTGGTCCATTGTATACATATGCCACATTGTTTTTATCTACTCATCAACTGATGGACACTGGGGTTGTTTCCAGTTCTTGGTTGCTGTGATTAGTCTCCAGTGACATGGGACTGTGAGTACAGGTGTCTCCTCCTTTGGATGTGTACCCAGTAGTGGGATTGCTGGATCATATAGTAGTTCTATTTCTATTTTTAATGTTTTGAGGAACTTCCATAGTGTTTTTCATACCAGCTTACTAGTTTACATTCACTCCCACACTGTGCGAGGTCCCCTTTTTTCCACATCCTCGTCAGCACTTGGCATTTTTGGTCTTTTTGATATTAGCCATTCTAACTATGGTTTTAACTTTTGAGATATTCTACTTTGATACAAATAATTAATCTTTTGAAAACAGCAGGAATAGTTGAAAAACATGTTGGTTTGTTTATCCTTTAGAGATATCTAAAGTAATGATTTTTCTATTATTGTAAAGTTTTAGAATCTTCCTCTATCCAAGGTGGCTTAGGTGCTTGAGTAAATAAAGTTTATGAATCAAATAAACATCTGAGGCAAGTAAGGAAAAGCAATTGAAAAGTAACCAAGAATGTAGGACATAGTAAAGTGTCACAAAAATAAATAAGTAGGCAAGTAGAAGTCGATTGCCCAATTTATATAGCATTATGTCCATAATCATTAGCATATGAAGGAAGGCAGTGAAATAGTGGCTGGGAAACAGAAGATATGGGAGAAAGCTAAACAGATTAGGATTTTTATTTTGGTACCAGGGACTGAACTCAGGGATACTCAACCACCGAGCCACATCCTCAGCCCTTTTTTGTTTTATCTAGAGACAGGATCTCACTGAGTTGCTTAGCGGTTTGCTGTTACTGAGGCTGGCTTTGAACTCGCGATCCTCCTGCCTTAGCCTCCCAAAGTGCTGGGATTTCAGGCGTGCGCCACCATGCCCGGCTGAGATTAGGATTTTTTTAATGGAAGATATAAAATTCATGATACTTAAAAATTACTTCCATGCATTGTTTTCTGGCTTTCCTTGGTATGGCTATTTGTCCCCCGCCTCCACACACACACACACCACACACTGATCTCTGCATCTGGTATTTCAAATGCATATTTGTGCTGGTGAGCTTCCTAAACCTCAACAGTGGATTTTCATTTGCCATCAATAAATTTCATCTGGAGGTCTAGGGATGTAGCCCAGCGGTAGAGTTGCTTGCCTAGTATGCATGAGGCCCTGGGTTCAATCCCCAGCACCAAAAAGAAATGAATAAATTTTATTTTGATAGGTTTAGACATTTTTCTTACACAGCAATTTTCAAGTTTTTCTTTAGTTATTGAACCTTTAATCCAAACAAAATTTTCCGTGGGTGCCAAGTAGATAAAAATAGAACAGTTATAGCTGGAATGGAATGCAAAAGGGGTATAACACTGAAATGAAAATATACTACCAATACAGTATCTCCTGCACCCCAGGTATATTCTACGTGGAGTTTCCCTTCATCAGCAGTTTGCAGCAGCCTCTTGCCCTGTTTAGCACTGTCTATATATTGGAATATCAGAAGGAGAAAAGAAATTATCATTTTTTTTAAGAGAGCAGATTTAGCAGGGTTATATTTACTTTTTCTGACCATAGTCACTTATAAAAAGATCAGTAGTGGATGGAAAAATTAAGACCATTCTCATTTACCTTTTCTTATTTTCAGACAATGAGAGAGAAGGAGCTGGAAATCTTAAATAATATAATTGACTTGGAAACATTTTTAACCTTGAGTCTCATTTCCCCCAAAAGAATACAACTAGAGCCACGGAACCTACATATTTAAGCCATCCTCTGATTCGCTAATGATGGAGGGCTATTTTGGAAAGAATTATGACACAGCCTCCATGTCAGCTTTGCTGAAATCACTGTGTCAGTTGCGAAGGCAGCTGGCATCTCCCACGGCCTTGGTCCATGCCTGATGGCTTTTGGGGAGCGCTCCAAGATCCTGGGGTCCCATCCATTCTGGAGTCCATAGTAACCTGAATTGCTAAAATTAAATAAAGTTTGAAATAGTTTGTTTTCTAATTAGAGTGATCTTGAATATTTCTAGGTAGTATAACTTTGAGAAGGAAAAAAAGAAAAAAAGAGAATATTTGCTGACCTCCCATGAGAATCAAGAAAACCTTTAAAAAGTAAATCTCTGAAATTAGTAAAAATAAAACACTTATGAATCTTGGAGCATCTTAGTGGAAATACATGGAGTGTCTATGTGTGTATTTGTGCCTGGATTATTACAGTTAAGCATTTATATTTTTGCAAAAGGCTTTCTGCCTGCTTTGTTTGTTTGATTTTGTTTTGGTTTGGTTTAGTTTGGTTTTGGTGTTTTGGGGTTTTTTTTATAAGTTTGTTTTTTAGTTCTCCCAACATTTCCAGTTCTAAATGGCTCAGCAAAGAAATAAGATTGCCATATTTTATGTTATTTGCCCTAGGTCTTGCCAGGTTTTTTTAATCTTCTGCTTCAGCTTGCCAACACACTGACCTTTGTATCTGGGCTAGTCTGGCAAGCATTGTGCTAAGTGTCATGAAGACACAGATAAGCCCTTCCCCAGTCATTGCCATAGGCCATGGTAAGTCTTCATAAGTTCCAGTTCTCACTTACGCCCAGTGATGTCTGTGGAAAATGGAAACAGTTCTGAGATTATGCACTTTATTGAGAGGCTGAGATTCTACTTGTTCATCACTTCCCACCAGCCCTCAAAGTTGAGTATATCCAAGTGCAGTGGGTCCTACTTTTTCCAATCAGAATTTCAAAGGTTGAAGAAAAGGGAGGGAAGAAAAAGGAAACCAATAGTACTGAGTGCCTGTTACATGGCAGGCCATAGGTTTTCAGAATTTAATCCTCATGACAGTCCCAAAAGCATAGTATTATTATCCCCATTGACAGATGCGGAAACCAAGAATGAGAAAAGCTAAGTTGGTGCCCAGGGTTCTCCAACTTTCGTGGCATCAGTACTATGTGAATTTAAGTTTCTCTAAAGACAAAGGCCAGATATGTCTCACTTGACTGAACCATTTCTGTGTAAATGTCAGAGAAGGTGGGCCATGGGTTTCCTCATCTAAATAAAGACAAAAATCTTTTGGGGTCTGTCGTTTTCTAGAATGAATGTGGCTGAAACATTCAAACGAGCTCATGTTCATTCAGCCGCCTCATGAATTGTGAACAAGCATCAGCAAATGATGACTCAAATCATCAACAGAATTAATGCTTGCCCTGACTCAGCGAGGCTGAATTTAAATGTGATCCTAGTCCAGAGATTTCTTCTTAGCCATTACTAACATTAAAGAGAGTGATGCTATTCATTATTACCCATTCCTCTTTCCAAGAAATCATAACAGCCCTTGTTCAAAATTTTTTCTTCTCTTAGGTACTTCTTACCCTGCAGGTATTTCATGATCTTGATTGGCAGAGGAAATTGAGAAGGACTATTGTCAGTAGAATGGAAGAAGAATCAGGAAAGAGGTTGGCATAACTGATGCTAAGAGACACTATAGAGTTGATAAATGAAAGCTTAAGTTGATATTTGAGAAACAGTTGAGGAAAATATCTTAAATTCGAGACTCAAGAGTTTAGATTGGATGATATGGGTGAGTAGGATCATGGACATTTGCCTTCTGTCCCCATCATTTGCTGAATGACCACCAGTGTCTTATTTGAGCGATAGCTTGGATGATGACTAGGGAGCACTAGAAGAACAGAGGTAGTGGAAAAAGAGCTGATCATGAATTTAGTTCCAAGCTTAGGGCATTTGAGTTGCTTAAACTTTCAGTATCAGAAGATTTGGATCATGACTTGGAGGTCAAATGAAAAATGTCTATAGAGTTTTTAGACCAAAGTCATAGAGGAGAGACTGTGAAGTTCTGCTACTCCTCAAAGATACCACTCTCCATCCTGCCCCATCAGTTCAGTATACATCATTGTGCTCAGAGTTTAATAATTGAAATTTCATCCTTCCCCTCATCATTCATCCATGATCACATATTCCTTATTTGGGCCCATTAGTTCTACTTTATCTCAAGATCACTGAGGAATCTTTGGGGTGCTGTGGTTACCAGGGAAAATCAGGGAAAGACTGCAGGAGTGATGAAATGATGAGGATACAAACACTGAGTGCTTACATTGTGCCAGTTACTATGAGGAATGCTTTATATTCATAGTCTGATTTAGTCCCATAGTACACCATTAGGTAGATACTCTTTTTTAACCTAACCATTTTATAGCTGTGTGAACTAAGGCTCAAATAAATTAAACATTTGGCCCAAGCTCACAAGGCTAATAAGTACAAAGCTAGAATTCCAACCCAAGACTAACTTCAGAGCCTTCCCTCTCCAATTGTGCTTCCCAGCTCAATCCTGCAAAAACTTCCATTTCATTAATGAGTGTATCCTGCTCAGAGAAACCCCAAGGTGGCCCCATGTTTCCTTTTGCTCATTCAAATTAACAAAAAGAACGTATTTATCTTTGGTTTGAGCTCTTTAGCTGGAAGAAAGGAGGAAGAGAAATTAAAAAGAAAGTCCCCAGAGTATCAAACGTATAAGCCAACAGCCTGGAGGTGACTTGAGGACCTCCCTGTAACTCACAGACAGACATCTGGCATTCCAGAGGATCGGAGAAGGAGGAAGGAAAGCATGGTAGCTCTTTGGTGTGGGCATCTTCCATCCTGAGAGAGGCTGGATTTGAGTGAGGCTTGTGAATACTGGTGGCCTCGGGCTCAGCGGGTCAAAGCTTCCCCCTGAAAAAGAGTTTTGGTTAAATGTCAGAATTTACAAGGGGGAAAATATAGATAATAAAATTTAGAAAACACAGATTATAATGCTTACCTTTCTTCCATGCAAAACTTTTTAAAAAAATGTTTGAGTCCAACCAGAATCACCACCAGACAGCACATACCCCTGACTGGTGGACTTCAAAAAGTTTTCATTGCCTCCAGGGAAGAAAATCTTGGATTGAGGGATAAGCGAATGGTTAGTTTATGGTCAATTTCTCTTAATGATTATCTTTCAGAAAACATGTGAGTTATGAGAAGGAGTATTGAACTTACCTTGCTGTTGAAAAATAGATTGCATGACATGTTCCAGGTGCAGCTGCTAAGAGACTTTCAGCAGTCGTAGCTCAACTGGGGATGTTCAATGAAACAAGTAACAGAAGGCCACCTAAGAATTTGCAAGAGGAAGTGTTTTCCTAATATTACTTAGCAATTATATCTGTATTAAATCCACTTGAAAATTTAAGCTGTGCCAGGGGAGAGTTAACTGGGTCTCATAATCCATGTAGCATAGGAAATAGTAAATACTTCATGTTGTTACAACAGGGTGACATCATTTTCAAGGTACTTTTTTCTTTGGAAAATTGAAGTCTCCATCTGCAAGTAAGAGGTAGGAAGAATTATTCGCTGTGGGAGAAACTCTGAATGTTCACAGCTCTGCCTTGTGTTTAAGCAGCAGCTGGAAAGCAAGAAGTGCTCTATTTTATCTTTTTTTTTTTTTTTTTTTTTTTAGCTGCAAGTAAAAAGGGGAACAGACAGAGAAAATAAGGAAATTCTGAGAAGCCATTGCCTTTAAATGAAAGAAACTGCTGCCAGGAATCACATTAACTTACTATTTGATAATATATGGGTTTTAAGGAGTATGGATTCTTCTGGGTTTCTAACATGGTGGAAGGGATTTTAACAGGATTCAACAAAGACAGAAAAAGCCAACATACATTGAAACAGAACTGAAAATGGGAGGCTTGTTTTTTACAGAAGATTTACAATTTAACAAGTGGAAGATCTTAGAAATGTGTAACTATGAAGGTCTCCATTAGATTCCCAGAGGGCCAGTCCAGGGGTGGAAAATTGTTTGGGGGACCACAGATGAGAGCCATGCCATTTGCACTTTTCTGTCTAACCTTTACGGTCACATTTTCAAATTTTCAGTATGTGTTGTTATTGCAATCCTTTCTAATTTTTCCCCCTTCACATTTCTCCTCAAACAAATCCGCATGGCTATCCTGAAATATTCATAAAACCCACACCAGAGATAAGCAGGAGGATAATAATTGAGTTGGCAGGAGAAAGCCACAAGGAGTATTTGTTAGGTCACTTGTGTCCCAGTGGAATGAAACTTGGAATGACTCCTTTGGGTATGACTGTGTTTTAAAGAAGGAAGATCAGCACAGTGCATCCCCCAGGTCAGCCCAGTTGGCTTTGGCTTTTTTGGTATTGCAGATTCTCATGGCTCACCTTGGTGTCGCCTTACGGCAATCAAGCATACATAAATGGTCCCCTAGCAAAGCAAAATGGATCCAACATTAAGCTATGCCACTTTTATTGGATAGCTTCCCATTACTATTTTCTGTGTCCTGGTACTTCACTGGGTTTCTTCCTTTTTTACCACTTAAGTATCTCCCTCCACTTTATCCTTTTTTTTCCCCCTTATATCTGGAATATCAGGAAACTATCAGCCTGCTTACTCTTTCTCTTACTGATCTTCTCAATTTTTATTATAAACCCTGATCTGTTTCCTCATATTTCTGTTTTCTTTAAAAACAATTTTACTAATATTTTCTTAGACATATGCAACATTTTCTTGAATGTATTCTTTTAAAGTTTTTATTACTTTATCTTTAATGATAATGGTATACACACAAATTAAAGAATATTTTGAAAAACAAAGAAGAAAGGAAGAATCTACTGTGAACATTATAGTTTGTTCCTTTTAGACTGTTTTATGAATAAGATTTATAAAATAAATATGATAATACAAGTATCTTATGTTCTTTGTTTAAGTATGAAAAATGAATGTTTTTCTTAATATCTTTTATTGGTTGTGTAATATTCCATTGAGCAGCTATGTCTTAGTTTAAAAACATCATTCCCTAGTTGGAAATCTTTAAGATTTTTTAAGTGGCATTAGGGAAAACATCTTTACTCAGCTGAGCAGGATGTGTTTACTTTGTGTTTATCTCTTTTATTTAGGCTGATTACTACTTCTTTAGCCTAGATGCACAGAAACTGAATTACAATTCTTGGAAAGGGGCTTAGCACCTTTGATAAGAGGGTTAACTTGCTTTCAAAACTGGTTGTGGGTGTTCTGTGTCTGGAGTTCACAGACATACGCTTTTCCTTTCATTCTTGCGTCACTAAATATTTTTATTTTAAAAGTCTGCTAATTCAGTATGTGAAAATGGTATTTCCCGGGATGGCAACTGTGTATTAGTGTGAGCGCGTGTATTTCCATGTAGTTTTGATTATTGCTGGCCTTGCCTCGTTGATTCTTTTGCCCCTTCTTCACCTTCTCTTCATCTTGTTCCCTGCTCTGCTCATTGCCAATGCTTGTCCTATTCCCTTCTGCTAGCTTTTCCTCCCCTCAGAGTTATTTTTGTAATTCTCTTTTGTTTGGTGTCCAGTAACTTGTGGGGCAGTGGGACCCAAATTGCATTTTAAGATCATTTTTATGAGTCCTTCTCAGCAGGTGACATCAAGGCCCCAAGTTCTCTTTCTGTCCCCCACTGTGAGAAACTGATTGGCAGCTGATGACGGGCAGGGCACTGGTGCTTGGCACTCACAGGAAGCCCTGCAGGAGGTGCCCAGAGCCATGGCAGATGAAGTGTGGCCAAGCCAGCACAAGGTGGGGGACCAGATGTCGCCCGATTATGTTCCATTGAAATCCAAACAAAGCCCCAGATTCAGGATCATTTCCTTGAGACTCCCCAGTTGGAAACTGGAACCCATCCAGAACCTTACAACAGCTGGTCTCCCCAGGCTAGGATTTATGTGCCTTGCACAAAACTTTACCTGTGTGTTATTGATTGGTTTCTGTAAAGCAATCAAACAATATTTTGAAGACTTAAAGCATACTTCTCTCCTCTGAAAATAAAAAGACATCATATATCACTGAACACACAGCAGTCTTACTGCCGGCTTGGGAACTCTGAGAAAGATGTGTCTTCTTTTTTATTTATGCCACCCATGTTAACCTTGAGGCCATGTCCTGACACTTGCTGCTTTGCAATGGCAAAGCTGCAGTCTCTTGTTAGGAGACCAAGCCCACCCTCTGGAAATAAATTATATTATAGAATAAGCTTTCAGAGGGAACCAGCAGATGAGAAATTGTGCTTGTGTTTCTCATCACCCTGTCCATGTGGCGGAATCTGAAAGTCTTTCTAAACTCTCATTACTTATGATTATTTGGGTCATTTGCACTTTACGCCTTTCCCCTCTGGAAGGGAGGGGAGCCACAAGGAGGGAGAATACAATGATAAACATAAACTGCCCCACACCACACCCAAAGAAAGGTACTAGAGTTGGCTGTGCTGGGCTGTTAGGAACAGGGGGAATGTTTTAATTTGGAAAAAAATCATTTCTTTTTAAAATAATAGTCATGAAAGCAACGTCTATTCATATAATATTTGGCTAAAGGTGTTTTCCTGATATAAATCTAAGAACTGTATTTTGTGTGTTGGCTTTGTAACTGGCTGCTCCTGCTGTTTCCACTCACCTGATAGTCTCGGGGTCCCTCTCCTCTCCCTCTTCCTTGCTCTCCCTCTAGCTGCCTGACGGTCCTCAGCCCAGATTCTCAGACCTCACAGTGTGATTTTGCTGCTGAACCTCTCCATTAGAAACAAACAAAATAAATTGTTTCCATTCCCCAAAGGAATGTGCTAAAGCCTCTTTTCTCTTTAACATGGATGCAATTTAGGTTTGGCAAGAGCTGAACCCAATATACCTCATTCAGAGGAGAAAGATTTCTGAGAGGGACCCTTACAGAACTAAGTGCCCTATGGTGCTCCCTATGAACTGAAAACGACAGAGTGACCCAGTCATGCCTTCTGCATCTACAGTGTTTCCCCAGAATCCTCACCCATTCCCTCTTACCAAAAAAGAAAATAATACATAAATAAAAGCATTAAGCCCCTATTACCATTTGAAAATCCCAGGAGCCTGCTCCATCCTGGCTGTCCTTGAGAGACTATGAAGTCAGACCTTACAATGTGCATTTCATATGCTTCGTTAATCTTTAGCCCTTACCACACCAGGGCATCTAAATATCATTCAGTGACATTTCTCTTCGTTCTTGTGATTTAGAATCCTGTTTATCTGTAGTGCTCCATAGGCAATGAATTAAAAGGAAATGAGAATAAGAATATGGTGAATTCACTGCAGGTGTTAAACAGAAATCCCCTGAGATGATCTGTTAAGAATTATTCATTGTCCACATGAAATTTGCTAAGAGGGTACACTTTCAGTGTTACACACACACACACACACACACACACATATGCACACACACACCACCTTACTTGAGGTGACAGATACGTTAATTAGATTAATTATGGTAATCACTTCACAATGTACATATATATCAAAATACCAAGCTGTGCACCTTAAATATATTCAATTTCTATTTGTCAATTATGCACCAGTAAAAATGAAAAAAAAAAATTGAAGGGCAGTAATATGGTCAGGCACCAATTTAAGCAGAGCTGAAAGAACTGGACTTTAAGGAACATGCCCATGAATTTAAAAAATGACTGTCCTCTCTCTTCTCCCCTCCTCTCTCCTATCCTTATTTACATTTGTGAAATATCTCCTGCACAAGGATCTGAAGGATACCGACATCTTTGTTCAAATCCTGGAAGCCATATTGGCTTCCTCCTCGCTGGAGCAATGGCTGCTGGGTGTGTTGAGGCCAGAGGAAAAGGTGCTCTGAGGCCATTAGAGGAGGACTGGTTTGTTGGTTTGTCTGCCTATAACTGTAAGGACACCTGATATTCTTCTTTTATTATTTTATTTATTTATTTATTTATTTTGGAACCAGGGATTGAACCCAGGGCCACTTAACCACTGAGCCATATCCCCAGCCCTTTTTATATTTTATTTTGAGACAGGGTCTCACTAAGTTGCTATGGCTGACACCTGATATTCTTAATGCAACCTAGCTTTTTCCTAGTCATTCCTTACTATCTGATCACATTAACACATTTATGAAAACATATAGTGAATCAATTTGTTTTGAGTCTGTTCCACCCTCATAACCTGGAAGCAGCCTCTCCTTTCGCAGCAGAGCACATGGCTTTCCTATATTCCTCAACTCACTTTATTCCTAGCCCCAGTACTCTAGGAACTGGCTGTCATTCTAGTCCATCCAACCTATAGTATTCCTCGTCTTAGACCTTTTGAATAGTAATCTTTCTTCAGATTTTTTTTCCCTTTGTCCTTTCTGATTCTTGAAGCTGAAAAGATTCTCAAGGCTTCAAGTGAGTCCTGACCTTATCCTACTTGCTCCTTGAGTAGCTCCCAGATGGCGTGATTCATGACCATGAAAGTGAGAGGATATGGAGTTTGTGAGATATGGCTGGAGCAAGGGTCCAAAGACAGATTGAAGACACACACTGGCCCCCAGTTCTCAAAGGTCCAGCGTCTGCTAATGAGGAAGGCTGCTGATGAGAAGATGTGCAGTCCACTCACGTCTACCGACATGGGGCTTTTTCTGTTTTCCTAAGTGATCAGAGTGGAGACCTAACTCCTAGGATCAACCAAGGTAGAGATGGGCATGGATCCAGGGCTGTGCTTAAGCTTTAAAAGAGTAACCCAATATATACAACCATTATTTATAAATATGTAATTTTTAAAATGTGTTTCTAGCCCCATCAAGTTACCAAGGCTAATGAAAACGTCAGGTTTCTTTGATTCATCTGAACTCTGAGCACGATGTCATGATACTGTTGGTCTCATACTGATTTGAAGCTGAGATCAAATACATATTTTGATTAATGGTATTAAAATGGGGAGACTATGACAATATATATGGCTTGGGAAATAAAATAGTTTAAAATATTGGTTTGTGCACACACACAAAAATGACAAAACAAGGCCATAAAGAGAAATCAAGCTACAGTTGGATAGTGTGACCTCATTATGGAGCTCAGAGCCTCCAGCCACCTCTCCTAAATGCACTGCCACATGACATGGCAAGCTCATGTCCCTGCAGTGCAAGTCAGAGTCTATTTGCTGGAGTCTGGATTTTACAAGGAGAGGTTCAGACTGACTGAATCTCCTGGTTTGGTGTCAACTATGTTTGGTGGGTGCTGTGATATACCTTATTTGGCCACCAAAGGACTTACTACCCAGCAGCTAGGAGTGCTGTATGTGGATTTCTGCCCTGTGCTCTAAGTCCCCTCCAGGACCAGCTGTCATCTGGGAAGAGCTTCCTTGCTGAAGAGCAGGCCCCCCTTTCCTGTGGTAGCCCATGTCCCCTAATTGGTCCACCATGGGATACGAAAACTAGACCCACTTATCCCAGTCTGGGGCCACCTTGAAGGGCCACCATACTTCTGAGCTCCTAATAGGGTCAGCTGGCTCATGGGCCTACTTCCTGGGCTGATCACACTTTCTTCTCCCCTTCCAAAGGTGTTGATCCGAAGAACCCTCCCTAAGAAACTTCTGCATGCTGATTTCCATCTTAGATTCTGCTTCCCAGGGAACCTGACATACAGTAGTATGTAATAAAGTGATGTAAGCTGGAAATACCATAATTTAAAGGACAGTTGTGACAACCACTGAAATGAAAAGACAAAATTAAATGTTGGCAAGGGTGCAGAACAAGTGAAACTCACATTGTCAGAGGGAGGGTAAATTGGTATGATTGTTTGGAAAACTCTGACATGCCTGGGATCTCCAAAAACCTGGGGTCATGTCCTATGACCTGACAATTCCTCTTCCCAGCATACATCCCAGAAAATTGCAAACATGTTCACCCAAAGAAGAAAGCATGGGAACAGAGGCTACAGCATTCTAAATGCACCAGTCTAGAAAGAATGTCAGTGCCATTGACAGTAGAATGAATGAGTACATCGTGTCATGCTCAGACAAAGGCATGCTACTCAGCAATGAAAACCTGCACCTCCACACTGCAGTGCAGGTGAGTCTCACAAACATAACGCAAAAGAATACGACTGTGTGACTCTACTTCTGCGAATCTTAAGAGCAGACAAAACTGATTTTGAAGTCAAAGTCAGAATCATGGTTAACTTGGTTGGGGGAGATTAGTGGTGACAAGAAAGGATCTGAGGGGAATATTCTAGGGGACTTGTAAGGCTGTTTCTTGGTCCATGCATTTGTGGTTATGGAAGTGAGTTCACTTCGTGACTATTCGTTTATCTTCTGGATACTGATTATTTGTGTACTTTTCTGTATATATATTATACTTAAACTAAAAGTTTCCACAGTGAGGGAAGGAGGAAAGAAAGGCAGATATAAACTCTACAGACGTGTATCATCAAGGATGTGGGCACAGATTTTTAAGACTTGTACACGACCTCTACTGTCCAGTGCTGCATGAACCTGAGGTCCAGAAAAGCTCCAGCTGGTCCTAAGTTACATAACCAGCTAATGGTGAATGACTTCCTGGTCTCACTCTTTCCCTACATCCACCCAGTGAGCACAGCCCTTGTGCCCGTTAGAGTCCTCATTCATTTGGGCTCAACACTGACCACACAATCATCAGGGCAGCTTAAGCAAGGGATGGAAGGTAGAGGAAAATGCATCTTGAACAGAGACGGGGCAAGGCACAGGAAATGGATGTACTAGGGTAACATGTTTTCTTTTCCTAGAGGCCTTTTTCAATCCATTACCTACTGTCATCTCATCCACACCTCGGTAACCATTGACATTGTTATATGCTGAAAGTTTCTCACTTTCTGTTTGCAAAACCAAAGACCAGGGGGGGAAAGTTTTAACTTATGAGCTGAACTGTGTCTTCTCTCTTGACTTTCTCCTCTAATCTTTGGGAGAACATCTAACTACTTTGTTCTTTAAGGATTCTTCTGAGTCTCTTAGGTCATAGAATTATTGTGAAAAAAAAAAAAAAAGTTATAGCTTCTTTATGTGTTTAAAATAGTGCTTCTCTCAAAGCTTTAATTTTGTTTAATAGGTGATAGAGATGACCTTGGAGATTAAAACTGAAATCTTTTCAATTCCTTAAGTATGTTTGTAAGTGTGCATCAGTGTGCGCTTTGTGTGTTCACATGTGTGTTTGTATATCTATGCATGGATATGTACTTATGAGTATATTTGCATATGTATACATAGATGTCTGCTTGTGTGTGAATGCATGGGTGTATACCTGAGAGTCTGTTTGCATGGATGTGTATTTGTGTGTGTGCATGTGTGTGTGTTCATGTGCTTGTGAATGTCTTTTCATGGGTATGTGATTACATGGCTGTGCTTGGCTGAGTATGAATGTATATTTTTGCATGGGTGTGTGTTTGCATAGACCTGTGTGCTTTCATGAGTGTATATGTTGGCGTGTATTTGTGTATGCATATGCACATTTCTCTATTAATATGTTGTCATTTTCAGGGTGCATGTCATTCTCTTGAGATTCATAGCTCTCTGCTTTCGATTATACTCAAACTAGTCCAAAACCCCTCTGAACTAATCCTAATCAATTTGGAAGCCACCACACTCAAGCATGAGGCTGTCAAATGTGAGTGTTTGCAGATGTCAGCGCATGGAAGGCAAGAATCCAGGAGGACAGATCAAGGCTTAGTTACTGAAAAATACATGCCAGAGCATCCCAGCTCCAGAGTACCATCACAGCCCATAAGAAAAACTTGTCATGACAGCAAATCAATAACTTCTTGGAGATGATTCGTTTCTGAAATATCCCTGATTAATTATGCCAGTGCATGCTTGGCAACAGTACTTTGCTCCAGATTAACCTAATGCTTTTTGCATGAAGCAGGATTATAACTGGTTCTCATAAGTCAAATTTGACATTTCAAATCAGGCTTTAAAGGTTTGGGTTATAGATTTTATAATGTCTCCATGTCAAACCTAATTGCTCTTATTGCTGCTAGTAGATGTTTGCCAATCAATCAAAATAACATTTATTTATCATAAACAAGAGTAAATTAAAACCATTTGAAATCATTGTATTTGAAGACCCAGTGAAGAAGCATTTTTAGAACCATTAAAATTTGCCTCTACACTGTGATAGAGAACTCTGATGGTGACATTATAAAACTTCATGGAAGTGTGTTACCATTTTCACTTTGAAAAATTAATGTCTCTACATATTTTGTGAATATGCAGCTTTAATTTGGCAACTCATTCCCATATGAATATGATTTGGGTCAAAATAGCTCCCTTCCTTTTTGTAATGGACAGTTATAATTTTTGTTTCTTAAAGATAAATATATTTTTAAATTTACTTATACATTGCATTCAGGAACTAATTTTTTATTCCCCTTCAATTACAGGGGCTTTTTTCCCCCTAATAAAGCTAATGGAAAAATAAGATTTGCTTAAGGGAAAGTCAGACTAATATGTTCCTTCAACAAAAGCTGAGCATATCATGGTCAATTTGGTTTGTTTCTTCTCACTACCCTCAGTGCATGAGGGTCACTTTTCCTCAGGCTAACTAAAGCCAGCACTATGGGGTGTCTTCCTCTACCTTTTGTATAGATACAGATAGATGTAAAACCTTTCAGTACCATAACGTACCTATGTAGTGGGAACACAAGTAAAATTAAGGAATATTTTTTTCAGGGACAGGATTGACAATATGGAATCTTATTTGCCAGGTTATTTTGGGGTAACAGAGTAACCGTGAATTCTTCCTAGATTTGCCCCACAAAGTTTATTTCTCATTCACATAGTCTGCTGTCATTCACTTGATTCTCAGGGTAGCTCCCCTCCAGGTGGTGACTCAGGGATCCAGACCATTTCCATCCGTGGCTTCATCTCAACACATGGCACTAGGTCAGTATGGCAGAGAAGAAAGCAAAACTCAGAGTAGTCTTCGAATGTACTGGTCTACAAGTGTTCACGTCTCTTCTGCTAATATTAGGCCCATTGGTCAGAACTAAACCCCTCAGTGGCCCCACCTAACTGTAAAGATGCAGAGACAGGTGAGTGACGCTCTCTGATGGGCAGAAATGACCCTAAGTATATACCAAAGAGAAACTCCAAGTGTCAAAGGATTCCATTCAGAGAGTAGAAAAGGAACAGAGGCATGAAGACTTGAGGTCTTTGAGCAAAACAAGAACATTGTCAGTACAGAGTGATATTAGATTAATCTGGAAAAATAGGTTGAATCTCATAGCAGGGGACTGAAGGCAATGCCAAGAAAGGGGTTGAAGGTAGATGAAATACTTTAAAGAAGGGAACCAAATGATTAGGATTGTGTTTTTAGAGCTGTCCCTTGACATTAGAGGATGTTGATATATCTGGATTTTACTGAGAAAATAATTTCTGAGAAATAGGTGATTAGCATTAAATCCTAGTTTCTTATTTTTTTAATTCCAGAGTTCTCTTAACAGTGAGTTTCATTTTTCTACAATTTCTCCCTAAACTTGACATTTTATCCTAATGTTTAAGAAAATATTCCAGTGCTTTCAAATGTTACTGGCAATAGGAACACCTGGTTCAATGTCCCTTTTCCCTCACCTTCCACCTCTACTTTATCTGGCATTGAGGTTCCTTCCCTTCCTCTTCTCCTCAGCCCTCAAAAGGCTTGCAAAATACTTTTAAGGAGAGGAGTAGGCTATCAAAAAATGAAAAAAGGTCTTACAAATCCCAGAGGGTGCTTCTCTGTGACAGTGACTTACTTTCCTTTCTCCTCTCCTGTGTGAGGTCCTCAGCATCCAGGCGATTTGCCCTCCAACATGAGCATAAAGAAGCAACATTGGCTTGCTCCAAATGAAGCAACATTGGCTTCATTACTGAATGTAGAGGCCTTTCAACCCTCTGCCCCTGGAATCTTCCCAGCCTGAATGGCGGGGGCGGAGGATGAGGATGAGAAAAGGTTCCTGGCTGCTTCTCTCCAGCTCCACTGTGAGAGAGTTGCCCTGATAGGATCTTCCACCCGCCAATCATCCAAGTTGGTCTTCTCTCTGTGCTCCACAGACAATGCAGCATCAAGGTTCAAAGGGTGATCTCAGAAGCTGAACTGCCCAGGTCTGAGCCCAAATCCACCACCTTCCAGTAGGATAAATCTGAGCCAT
Source organism: Geosciurus inauris (assembly GCA_004024805.1). Lineage (NCBI taxonomy): Eukaryota > Metazoa > Chordata > Mammalia > Rodentia > Sciuridae > Geosciurus > Geosciurus inauris. Next base: position 24,995 of record PVHX01002406.1, on the reverse strand, counting down.
TTTCTTTCTCTCTGCTTCATTTTCTATAAAATGGAATTGATGATGATGATTAAAAAAAAAAAAAACCAGAATATACCTCAAAGGATTATTGTGGGATTTTTTTTAAAATATTTATTTTTTAGTTGTAGGTGGACACAATAGCTTTATTTTATTTTTATGTGGTGCTGAGGATCGAACCCAGTGCCTCCCGCGTGCTAGGCAAGCACGCTACTACTGCGCCACAACCCCAGCCCGATTATTGTGGGATTTAAATGAGTTTTAATCCATGTAACGTGCTTAGTACAGTTGCTAGCAGGCAGAAAAGAGATCACACAAAATAACTTTAATTATATTTGCATGTATTGAATGACCCGCTTTTACTATAGGATCCCTTACATGCAATCCTAGTGAATTGGGTCTTTTCAAAGGTGAAAGACTTCAAATTTGTATTAGGCTGATTGAAATGCATTCTAAGAAGAGTAGTTCATTAGGGACAAGAATCTTTGTTCTGGTATAGATTAAGTTAACTGGGATAGTGAGTGACACTATAGTACGAGTCCAATAAGTACAATATTTACTGAATGAATGAACAAAGGAGCTTGGGAAGCAACGTGTCTCAGTTGGAGCAGTTTCTGGAGTCATGTAGATTTGAAGTCAAATGCTGGGTGCACCAATTAGGATTTCTATACTACCTTTGCCAGTCAATCCCCTGTTCTGCTATTTCCTTGTGCATAAAATAGAGGTACAAATAATTACTGCATAAAGATTGTCATGAGAATTAAATATGATAATAGTTGAAAATGTCTAGTATAAACTTAGCACATATCAGCCAAGAAAATGGCACTTCTTATTTATTCTACATTTATGTGTATTGATTACTAATGGGGAAAACATTGTAAACACAGATGGAAGAAAAGACTCACATTCCCATGTGTGCCTGTCAAATAGGTATTTGATACCTATTTGATACAGACTCGTATTTTTGTATTTTCCCCATACATTGTTTTCAGTATTATGGTGCTTATTAAAGGAGAAAAACAGAAAAGAGGGGAAAATTGTAGGTGAGCAGGCTAAGAAAGGCCTATAAGATGACAGATGGGAGAGGAGGTCTGAAGAAAGTTGTGGGGAGCACGGAGCCCTGTCCTTGCTGAAAGGCCAGAGGGGAGCCCTGTGGTGGCAGATCTACCTCTCCCTGCTTGTCCTCCACCCCACCTCCAGCTTGATCTTTCCACTGTTCATATACAAATCTGTTTCTCTTACCTCTGTACACCTTAACAACGTGGCAAAAACGTAAGCCATGGAGGAAGCAGTTTGGCAAAGTGCACACCAGAGCCCTTGGTGATTTGGTGTCTGGTCGCCTCACCCAGCCAGATTTCACCCTTCACACTTTCATGGACCATGTCTCCATGGTGGACCATCACTCACTTTGACTTCTTGTCCTGGTAGATGAACCCCTTCCTTTCTTCACCAGCCACATGTATCTCTTGCTGTGTGCAATCTTTCCTTGACCTATCCAAGCAGAGCAGAACCCTCGGGCCCCTCCACATCAGCCATCTGCCTATATAGCCCATCATGTTGTGTGATTGTCTGAAGGCATTAATTAGAGGGGCTAGTCTGTAAGAACGACTAATGCTAATTGTCGGATGTCATGGAAGAAGTGAACAAAATAGGTCCCTTAAAATAATCACTCTTACATTTTATGGTACAACATGGGCCATTTCTGGCATCCCATTTACCAAAAGAATTCCTTATTTGGTAGCCCTCAGGCTGCAGGCATGAAAAATAAAGAGCAAATACACACCACCCTGGAGCCTCCCAATAGTGCCACAGTCCCTTGGCACCTTATGGACGCCGTCATTAGGAAGATTTCGCAAGAGATATTTACTGCCTTCTAGTCATGTTAAAAATGCTTTTTAAATGCAAAAGTAATAGCCCAGTGAACCATGTCGCTGTCCTAGTGTAATTGTTTCTGTGACGCATAGTTTGCTCTTAATTGCAAAGATGTGTGTCTTTGTTTAATGTATGGCATTATTTGATTTATTTGGCCTAATTATAAGACCATATCCTAATAGTTGTTGGGGCTAAAGTTAGAGCTGAATGAATCCCAAATTTAGTACTTAGGCCATAAAGAGATTGAGAAGTACCTGTGACATTCAGTGCATGTTGGTTCCAAACTACTGACCCTGGGTCACAGTTTCTAACCTAATTTTGAACATGAGGCTGCTCCTGTGCAAAAGCAACACAGGCTGACTTGGCAGTTGGCAGGAACAGACACCCAACACCACACCAAAAAGGCATAGTCAAAAATGTTCTGGAACTTTCTAGAGAGATTCTACATCATATTTACAGGCCTTACCAAACAAAAACTAGCACCTCAGCCTTTAGGAGAGGGAGTCCCATGAGAAGTTTCCATTTGACTTCTGGAGTAAAGGAAACTATAGTGGTTGAGACTGGCAGCTCTCTGTCACTCAAAACACTGAAACATCTGTACTAGGAAGGAAGTGACTGATTTGAACTGATCTGTTACTGGAATTAATAACAATAGCTTCAGGATAAAACATTTAGTCATATTTTCAGAGGTAAAACTTTAGGTTCACAGTTGGGCCTGTATCAGTTTTGTTTCTGAGACGCCTGGATGTCATCTCTCTCTCCCTGGAAGAAGAAAATGCCTCACCAACAGATTCTAAGTTGGTGGCCCCAAGGGGCAATCCACTTCAATTCTGCATAGGCCCCTACCTTAAGCAGTGTTTTCCTGTACTCATAAAGCATTGGACTTGTTTGGGGAGCCCAGAACTTTGCCCAAGATTGGAATCAGCCATTGTTTTGTGATTTCCCTATTTTTCTGATGTCACCCCTTCTATCACTTTAAATCTTACTTTGCTAATGCAATGGGCCTTATTTTCAAAATTGGGAAATTCCTTCTTACATTATTTCCAAATATAGATTTCTCCTTTTTAATAGGATAAAGAAGAGGAAAAGAGGCGGGGGGTGGGGGGCGACAAGCATTCAAGTTACAACCTGGAGTGTATGACTTTTTGTATCCTGTGGTGGTTTTCATATTATTTCTGTTGGTGCTGGACCGCATGGAGACTCTTCCTCACCCCGTCTTCTCAGGGAGGCCTGTTGTGTCTCTAGCACGTCTGAAGCCTGGATGCCCACAAGACCACAGGTACACACATACACACATGCACACACATGCAGGTGCCATGCATGCCTACACTGCCGTCCTGGTGCTTTTTGATCATTATTTGTGTAGGGATATCAGAAAACCTTGATGTCCTGACAAACATGAAAGCAAAAGCGAGCTCGCCTGGTGACCTGACACACCCATTACAGTGAGAACACCCTCAGAGGCTGCCTATGTCCTGTCGATGTACAAAAGTGGACACTAGGTTGCCAGCTCTGTTACCCAACAAGGCTGGTCACACCTCATACTCAAAACCTAGTTTGGCCTCCACGGAAGAAATTATTTCCATATGGTACAGGAGTACCATCCTCCTATTGAAAAAAATATATTTTAGAGAGAAAGAGAAAGACAGTCTGGGGTCCTACAGCTCTTCCAGGGGTGTGCCTCCAATGACCTAAGGGCCTCTCACTAGGTTCCACCTCTTGAAGGTCCACCTGCGCTCCCAGGTCCAAGACTCACAACACAGGATTTCTTCAGGACAAGCCACACCAAAACCTCAGCAACAACCTTTGCAAAGAACAACCCAGTACAAGTCTGAGGAGTCCCCACTAGTGACCAGATTTTATCTACTCTGTTTATCCACAGTGAGCCTACATCTACCTGAGAATACTCTTAAGTTTTAAATAGTATTTGGGTATGAGGAAACAGGTGCTTCTTGATTTCCTCTCTAGCCCTCTGTAGCTGTCATCAGACCACTAGAAGGTTCTGACTTTGTGGTAGCTAACTTTGTCCTTTATGGTTATTCAGATAATCACTGGAAATTAGAGTGAGTGAAATTCATTTTGTTAGAGTGAAGATCTTTTTGTTCCTTCTGAGGCCCAACCAAAAAATAGTTCTGGTCTGTTGGGAGACAGTGCATGTGATCTTCAATCATGCACAGGATTATTGATTCTAAGATTATTCAACTCCAATATATTTTTTAAATATAATGCTAAAGCCAAAAAAAAGCATATTTGCAGGCAGATTCAAAACAGAACTAGTTTTGAATATTCCCTCTGGACCTAGTAGCTGAGTGATGTTAGGCAAAATAATTAACCTCTCTGAGCTTTCTTTTCTCATCTGCAGAATGGAGTTAATAATACTCACTTAGGAGATTGTTCAGAATATTAGGTTATCTCAACAAATATTCCTCAAGTTCCTTCTATGTGCCAAGGTCTTTTCTAAGTACTGCAGATGCCACAGTGAACAAAACATGAGATTCCTATTCTTGTGCAGCTGGTGGTCTTAAATGGAACTGACCATTTCTCTCCTGGCTCTTAAGTCTTTGGAGCAGTGTTGCCTGGGAATGGATTCAAACTGGATTTCTAGTACCTGAAGTTCTAAAATAACTATCCCCCTTGCTACCGCAGATTTGGAGTTATAGCTTAGCTGCTAACGGTTACTTAAAATGAAAAATGACCATCCTATAAAATTTTACCCTTTTTTTAGTTCATAAAACTTCATGCTAGGGCAACACAATAAATCGTTGGCACTATGTTGACTTTTGTTAGTATTATGCTATTTACAAGTAAATATGATTTGCATTATAAATGTTGAGAGGAGGAGATAAACATTCTTTGGTGCATGAAAATTCTGAGTGATAAGAATGTTATAGAAAAACTTTTCCCTGAGATTTGCCACTTGCACATGTGCAGCAAGCCACAAAAACACTTTGTTGGTGCTCATGTTACCGATGGAGCAAGTTGTTCTTTTTTAGTGTCAACAATTTCAAGAGTGAAGTGATCTAGAAAGATCTTCCTTTTTTAAAATAGGTTTTTCTGCCTGCCGTCATGAAAGTGCATCCTAACCTTGTGCTGATGGTCAGCAAGTAGGCTGGATAAAATAATAGTCACTGGGTAACTAAGCATATTTAGGTCGGTCATTTGAACTAACAAATTTGTAGGGAAATGGGTTCACTTCTACTCTCTCTGGATCAATGAATGAAGAGGTAGAACTAAGAAATGCCTTAATATGAATGAGCTGAAACTAATATCACTGTCATTTATAACCCACACGGGTTATCAGAGTCAACGTTATCTTCAATGTAAAGGCTTAAAGATTTTTTTTCTATGTAAGGTTTGATAAGATATGACCTCATAGCTAGCTGTATTTTTAATTTTACACAGTGAAACTATTGTCACCATCTCAAACTGTTGGTGAAATTCCAGACCAGTGTCATTTGAGGTAACTCTATTATAAAAAAAATCCAAGAGAATGGTTCTTTAAAATGCATTTATCTTTTCTGTATTAGCACACATGTGCATTTTGCATGCTTCCCTACAGAGCTAATTATACTGTTCCAAAACAATAATAATGGTAAAGAAAAAAGATGAAGAAACATAAAGCTACCCAACTGTGGGATCACTCTCCTGACATCCTTGGAATGCCACTCTAATTACTAATGAATTGGCACTTAGGACAGTTATCTAGAAGAGAAACAAAATGTCAAAACAAAATGTCCACCATTTTAATATTTTTTCAAAATCACTTCTTTCTATTTTGCCTATAAACATAAACCATATGTTGCTCCAGAGATGCTCACCTTAATATCCCCAACATGTCTTTGACCTGCCAACACCTACCTGCCACCTGGCTTCATTTTGCTAAATGCTTGTTACAAGGAGTTTGAAAATCGGGACATTAAATTCCCTACCTTTTCCTTGAATATGCAAGCAGTGCAGCGCGAGCAGCACAAGGACTCTTCCATGGCTGTTCAGGAGGTACTAATAAAATTCAGACCTGCTGACGGATCGATTTTCAGTCATTTCTGCCATCTTTGCACTTTTGAGAAACCCTAGAGTTGGCAAGTAAGGATATATCCTGACCCACTTTTATCTAAGAAGCTCTTGGACCCTTATGTCTATCTACCATATTTCAGCACCAAGAATATTTTGGATCTCAGAGGGATTTAAGTTCTTGAATTTCCTTCTTACCTTTTGGGTAGATACATTTCATCTCCATCTTGGTCCCTTGTGCTTAGTATGTAGAGTAACCACAGGATCAGAAAAACCAAGGGGATGTTCCACTGAACTTCTTGTGATTCTGCCTTCGAATGTCTTACCTAAATCCATGCACTGCTGGTATAAAATGGCACAACCTTTCTGGAAGCAAATTTGACATTGTTTCCTAATCCAATACTGATTGATACACACAAAATTTGGCAGTATGTATCAGTAGCCTTAAAATCTTCATAGACTTTAACTCCAAGGGCATAGTTTAACATTCAGACCTTCAGACAGAGAGTTCTATAAAAAATATTGATCATGACATTTCTAATAAATGAAAACTGAAACTCTCTTACTGCCTAATGCCCAAAGACAGGTATTAGTTAAATAAATTTTAGTACATCCACGTAATAGAGTTTTAAACACTTATGGTCAGGGCTGGTGGTCTAGAAGAATTTCTAAAATGGAATAACAAAATCCTCATGCTACAACATTGTGATAAAAATCTAAAACTCAAGTGCATGCACCACACCGTGTGATCTCAAAGATGTATAAATATGACCAAGGAGGGAAAAAACACACACACCCCCAAATATTAGCTATGGTTATTTTTATTCCTTTATTTTGTTCTGGTTCTTTTTGCTCTACATCTTTCTATGGTATCAAATTTGCTATGATGGACATCAAATAAAATACATTTTCAAAAGTTAAGATACAGAAGAAAAATGGAGCAGTTGCTGCAGTACATGTTACTGTGTCTGGTTTCCTCTGGCAAATTATATACTGCTTTCTACTCTGGCTCTTTTCTGGGAATTTACACTGTTCATTTTCCTATTGGAGAAAAACACCACCGTAAAATGGCGATGATAAGAATCTGTGTCACCTAGCCTCTGTTCTTTTCCAGCACACTACGGTTTTGCCCTTTATATTAATCGAGATGCGGACATCGCACCATCAGTATCCCAGCAGGAGCAGTGGACTCGCGGCCATATGCACCTTCTCCGTGGGCTATATATTATGGTAAGGACTGTGCCTGATGAGCCTTCATATTATATTAGATTTTGCACTGCTAAATTTGGGCACATATTGCATTATGGATATAATCACTAACAGATTCACACTGTGTGCCTCATTTGGTCCAAGACCTGGGCTTTGTCTCGTTTCCCCAGATGCTTATATTTTTAGAAAGTATATGCCAAACCTCACACAGCAGGAATTTGTTGAACAATCCCATGTAAGCAGTGGGTCTTCCAAGGCTACATTTTTCAACTCTTTTTCAAACTAAATGTTTTTCTTGGACACCAATTTTATAGCTTAAGGGCTTTTTAGCTTGGGATTTTTTTGTTGTCGCTTTTGTTGGGGGTGGGGGGGAGAAGCTGTAACAAACACGAAATGAGAACAGAAGAGATGACCTCTCAGAGCAGCAACTTCAATAGGAAGCCAGTGAAAAGGTACATTTTTCTGAATGTGTTTAAAACCTGTTCCAGACTTAGCTCTTGCACATAGAACACATTTAATTGTTTGGGTGTTGAATGTTGGGGTATATCAGCCACAGGAAATCTCCATGTGGTCTGTTGGACACAATGAAATCCCAAGAGTAAAGTGACAAATTTATCTGATAAGAGTCTTGGCCTGGCAAGTTTACTTCACTTTAATATCATTTTTTAATATTTCAAAAAAATATTTATCTCACCATAGAGGATTCCTTATTTCTCTTTATAATTCCACATCTGCTTTAATATATTAACACACACATACTCCTCTTGATTGAGCTATCCCTCCCACCAGCATTTCTGTCTCTTGAGACTCTTTTGTCCTGCGTTCTGGGTCACCATCCCTTCCTTTAAGCCTGAAGGACTGGATAATGTTCTTCCAAACACCCCACAACTGTACTTAATCCCACCAAGAGCCCAGAGCTCTTTGGGAGGCCTAGTCTCCATGGAGCATTTTGCTTCAGCCAGCCTAGAAATATAAAATGAAGTACAGCCAGTTCAGGACTTCACATATTTTGCATAAACAATCACATAATGCCCCAGGTCTGAGCAAAAAGAGAAATTGCTGCCAGAAGTCACGCCATGTGGCTAGATCCAAGGGGCATCCAGACAGAGGACCCCAGAATAAATATGCAGTGAAGTTCATCCTGTCTGCCGCTCCATCGACAAGTAAGGGATCATTTGCAAGCACTAGGAAAGAGTCCTAATCACTTTCCAGGGTTGTTTTGTTGTTGTTTGTTTTCTTTTTCTGCATGCAATACCTTAAGTATTGACTTGGTCTGATAGAAAAAGTCCAAAAGATCACAGATGAAATGTGACCAACTTTATGTCTTGGAAATGAACTTCCATGCTTCTTACGTATGAGCTTCATGTTCAATGACTGTTATCTTTCAGAAGAATCAAGTAAGGAAGGTACAGTCATTGCAAGGATGCTACAAAAGCTAAAACATACCTGGAACTGCCTTTAGCATTACCTTAAAAAGCAACCTCTTATACCCTCACCTCCATCCCAAGGCAGGCTCATGACTCTGCACTTGCATGTGCTCATGTATGGAATAGATTTTTCTCTCTGGGAACCATGGTATATTTCTCAGTGTTCGTTTTTATGCTATTCAATTGTTTTGTAAAGCCCCCAGAGGTTTTAGGAACTATGTTCTTTCTGATGGCCTTTCTTTGACTCTGTGTATAATCAACCCACGTTCCAAAGAGGCACGGGGGAAATACCACACAGTTTTCATTACAGACCCCCAAGATCCCTCATTACAGTGAAGCATTACTCACGCTCTTGTGCCGAGGGAGGCTTGCCAGCTCCATGTACTCCTAAGCAAACCGGCACTTGTTTGGTCATGTGTTTGCATTAACCAGAGAACTCCCTCACATTTGTTCTGAGAAAGCTTTCAAAGTAGGCATTTTCCTTTGGTGTTCTGCCCCAGGCATTCATAGCCATGCCAAGCACTGCACAATGCCTCTCATGTTATGTCACTTTATATAAACCCAAAGATCTAATTGTTATCAAAAAGGCACTGGCTTTTTCTCCCTTCTAGACTATCTCAGGACTCACATGCCAGTAACACAACAGCGGAAGTTTCCGGATATGAAACCTTTGGAGAGCATTCCAGTGTTGGAACTAGACATTCTGGAACCTCATGCCAAGATGGAAAAAAAATTCTTCTTATCATGTGCTAATTATAAAATAAGTAGACCTCCTTTACAGTACTGATTAGGGTTGAGCTGACTCTGTACCTTGGGGCTGGGGGCCAGCACGTCCACTTCTTTCCTCAGACATTAACTGGCTCTCAGTCTCCTCCCCATCTAAAGCTATTTTTTTCCTAGGTTTGGAGAGGGAGAGCTGTGAAAGCCTAGGAGAGATGCCTGGACTTTGCCTCAGTGACACCCACCAAGCTCCCACCCTCAGTGGCTCCATTTCCCAATCTCATCTTGGTCTTTCTCAAGCTTAACATGCAAAGTCTATCCCAGGTCCTCTCCTGACCATTTCTCCCTACCCACCAGGCTGCTTTCTGCACTTGTCCAGATGTTTCAGACACAAACCACCTCTGTTCACTTTGTGGAGAGCTCTTAACTCTTTTCCTGGATCCTTATCCTCCATCATCACCTCCCAGATACTTCTCTGTACCCTATTTGTAAGATTTCCCCTAATAAATGAGAAGATCCTTATTATCTCATGATGCAAACAACACAGAGGTCCCCTTGGTTATTCAAGTGACAGTGATTATCAAGTTTCATAGTAGGTACCATTCTTCTGAGGAAGACACCATGACAAGTGCTTTTCAAATATATTATTGTTCCCCCAGGAGACCTTTGAGATGGGCATTTCTTGCCCATTTCAAAAAGAAAGGAGCTAAAGCCCAGAGAGGTTACTTGACTCAATCAGAACAAGCCACTGGGCTTCGCTACAACTATAGATGTGTCACTCAGAATCCACATTATTAACTATACCCTTGCTTGCCTCTTCAAGAGTAACTCTAAGAGTGAAAGTATCATATGGGTTTTTGGTTTTATTGTGTTTTAAAGAAAAACACCAGAAACGGCCAACTCCAGGAGGTAAGCCCATTTTTTGGGTTGAATTCTGGCCCCTCCACTTCACCTTTCTGGGCTCATCCAGATGTCAAATGGGGAGAAAGATGGTTTATCCCTCACAGAGCAGTTGTAAGGACTCAATGACTGTATGTAGAACCTAGACAATAATGCGTAGCTCATAGGAAAAAGTTCCTGTATTTGCTATTATTAGTTCTGAGCAGCTCCCAACAAACAGTAAGACTTGCACCTAGTGTTTTCAAAGGTTTGAGAATAATAGTTATGATGCCATAAGTTCTTTCTCCTTTACTTTTTTTTTTTTTTTGGTACCGGGAATTGAACTCAGGGGTACTCAACGACTGAGCCACATCCCCAGCCCTATTTTGTGTTTTAATTAGAGACAGGATCTCACTGAGTTGCTTAGTGCCTCACTATTGTGAGGCTGGCTTTGAACTCAACGATTCTCCTGTCTCAGCCTCCCAAAGTGCTGGGATTACAGGTGTGCACCACCACGCCCGGCTCCTTTATTTATCTCACTCACTCACTCTTCCTTTTCACTGCAGGACTTGAAAACATCATTTTTTATTGTCTTGGGGCCCTAACGGTTTTAGATAAATACCGCATTCCAAACACCATTATCCCAAATGTGTTCATAAGATAACTTTCCAACATAGGAAATGGAGCAAAATCAGGATGAAATATGATCTTTCCTTTGTGATGCCATCCTACATTGCCTCATAATTTTATCTTTTACCAGCCTTGATTATCTTTTGGCCATGCAATTGTGGATTATTTTTATTTTCTTATTGAAACTTCTGTATTTTCTCAAGTTTCTACTGGAAACATCATTATTTCTGTTTACATATATCACCTTTTAAACACAAAGAAACTCTCAAAAACAAAAATAACAATGCACTCAGATTTAAAAGTCTAAGAATTTTTAGCCATGAATGAGTAAATTTTTTACTAAGAAAAATGAAATTTTAGACCACATTAAAGTCCTCCCATTTAATTGGATGCTTCTTCACCAGTTAAATATATCTGGCCCACGTGTAATTGTTCTTTGACCAAAGGGCGACATTTTTCTCTCTTCAGCTTGAACCTTTCACTCCACCATAACTGCCCACCTGTTGACCTTTATGTCTGACTAGTGTTTCAAAGTTTTCCTAATTTTCTGGGCCCAGGCTGAAAGAGTAAGTTCTAAATACCTCACATTCTGAAGAGAGATGCCTTTCTTGAGTTTGTAAGAGACAAAGGACTCTGTTCCCTTGCTTATCTCCAGAGCCAATCACATTCTTTGCCATGGCCATCTCTCCCATTCTCTGTCTCTAGCCTGCCTGGGAAAGAGGGAGAGGGTCTTTGCAGACTTGAATTTGGGGTCTAGGAGAACCATTAGGGGATGGAAAAATGCAGCATCTAAAAGAAGTACCTCCCACGCTCACCAAAGTCAAGTGTGAAAGGATCCAAGAGAATTCCTGGTAAATACTGGGGCTGAGACAGGAATCCATTCAAGAAGCAGACTTTTTCATCTTTCTTTATGCCTCATACCTGTGCAAGGAAAAGTGCCCCAGAACAATACGGCATGTGGAGAGAGGGACAGCAGTAGAGGAGCCTCTGATCTCATGGTTGCATGTTTCAAAGATGAATGAGTTTCTTACAGGTATGACTTGATACAGAGGAAGGTTTGCCATTGAGCTGTCTTGGTAGCCCACCCAAGAAGTCCAGCCCCAGGCAAGAGTTATCCAGCAATAAGAAACTCTGTGGTGTGCTGCTATGGGCAGAAGCTGAACAGTGTTAAAGGTGTCGAGGGAGCCAGCCATATTCCCTACATCAGGAAACTCTGCAGAAGAGAAGCCCTTCAGAGACTTCTGCAAATCTCACACATGCATCTCAAGCAAAAGTGGGCATTTGGACTGCAGCTTCATTTCATACAGCAGCAAGATGTTGGGATTAGCCAGAGAAATAGAGGCAGCCACTTGCACAAAAAGAGGTAGTGAAGTCAGAAGACATTTATCATCCTCTCATTTCTCCTCTCAGACCTCCAGACAGGGAAGAGACATCTCAGAACCAGGCCATGCCCTCCCCTCAAGGCTCTGGAGTGGTAGTAGAATGAAGAAGCAAAGCAATGTCCCCTCCACTCAAGCCTCCACCTACAAACCTCGTGTATTTAAGGAAAGCAGAGGGCCAGTGTGTTGGATCAGAATGAGGAAGGAGGGTGAACAGAGACTCCTGGAGTTGGGGAGGATCCCCTAGGGCCTTGTGGGTCATTGTTAGTACTTTGTGCTTAATTCAGAGTGAAATCTAGAGTCATTGGAAGGCTTGAACAGAGAGTTAACATGACCCAAGATGTTTTCAAAGGATCACACAGGCTACTTTGTCAAGAATGGATGGGGCAAGGGATTATTTCAGTCAGCTTTTCCACTGCTGTGACTAAAAGACCTGATAAGAACAATTTTAGAGGATGAAAAGTTTATTTGGAGGCTCACAGTTTCAAAGGCCTCAGTCCATAGACAGCTAGTTCCATTCCTTGGGGCTCAAGGTGAGGCAGAATATCATGGCGGAAGAGTGTGGTGGAGGGAAGCAGCTCACATGATGATCAGTAAGCAGAGAGAGAGAGTTCCAATCTCCAGATACAAAATATGTACCCACAAAAGCATGCCCCCAATGCCCACCTCCTCCAGCCATACCCTACTTGCCTTCAGTTACCACTCAGTTAATCCCCAACAGGGGATTAATTCACTGATTGGGTTTAAGGCTCTCCTAACCCAATCATTTCACTTCTGAATGCTCTTGCATTATCTCAAACATGAGCTTTAGGAGGACACCTGATATCTAAACCATAAAGGGGTGGAACAGAGGAAGAGATGGAAGGCTACAGAAGTTTATGTTGCTTTAAGCCATGAAGTTTGTGGCAATAAGTTACAGCAGTACTAGCAAACTAATACACGTGAGCAAATCATTTAATCTCTGTGGGCCTCAGTTTCCCCACTTGAGGAAGAAAGAAATTCTTATCAGGCAGGATTGCTGTGAGAATCCAAAAAATGGGTATACAATGCCCACCACATAATTGACATTCAGTACAGTGGCCATTACCATAGTTCTGTTTATGCTCTAAGAATACTTGGTCTCTGGAAAGCCTAGACTCAGCGCTTTCTGTATGTGTCTTCCTTCATGAACCCGTAGGGCTTGTTCTGGGAGCAGAAGTCCAGAGCATTGAATTCGGAAGCTCCTTATTCAATTTCCCTCTTCCTTGGGCCTTTGAGCATATTACTTATCCTTTCCTAGCCTCATCGTTACCACATGTAAAACAGAAAGAATACCTGCATCATGGGCACATAGAGATGCTCAGGAAATGAAAGGCTCTTTCCTTCATTCTAGGCCACAAAATGTCTGCAGAGTCTGTAGGAGAGGGGCCCATTTTCTTTCTCTCTCTTTTCTCCACCAACCTTATTTAATTTTCATTTTATTCTCCACTCTTGTATGGGTTTTGTTCCCCCTTCATGGGATTTCTATCTTTGTACTCTGTTTAGAATGCTAGAGAGTTTTCTGAAATTTTCTTATGGTTCATATATTAAGTTATTTCTGGAGCTCTGCTTTCCCCCTGAGAGTTGAGAATGCCATTGCTTTCCCATTGTTTCAATCTGCTTGCTTTCATAAGCACTTTGTTGAGAGTGTGTTTCTTTCTCATTCTTTTAACAAGAAGTCTATCTGCACTGTTGAGGGCTTAGCCACTGAGATGTGGCTTGTGCTGGGCCACTCAGGGAATCAGCTGGGGTGCAGGTCCAATCAGTTTCTTCGATCTGCTTCCACAGAGAAAAGGCCTATGCCTCTAATCCATCTCAATTCCCAAGATTTTCATTTGGATTCATCTTCTCCTACCTGCAAGAGTTGGTCCTCAGACATTCGGGAATACCCGGAGACCAAGAAATCCCCATGTGCTATTAACCTTGCCCCACCCTGAAGTCATTTTCTGTATGGTTATGGTCCTTCCACACTCCCAGCTTCTCACCCATAACTTCCAGAGACCAAGTATTCTTAGTTTAGGGAGCCCTACATAAGTCATCTTTTAGGTTCTGGCCTGATTTTCTTTCTCTGATTCTCCAGACTTGGCAGCTTCTGTGTGGTACACCTACTATAATCCCCTGTTCATTTATGCCAGGGGATTTCAACACTGCTTGTAGTCTTGTAGGTTTGTGAGGTTTACTTTATCCCCAAAAGTCTGTCCCCATAGTCCCCTCCCCTCACTATCTAAAGCAAGAGAAGCTCATCACCTGAAATAATCTTAAAAGAAAATAGAGAGCCTCCTTGTCTACAGTATTCTAAGGGTTAATTATCTTTAGACATGGATGGCATCAATCGAAATGTTATAGACAATATTCTTAATTTTGAGAGCTCAATAAGAGATTGTGACAAGTGAGTTTTAACTGGAAAAAGAGCACACCCCTCTCTTAACACTTAGCTCAATCATAGCCACATAAACTGTTTGCAATGCCCCTCCCATCCATTGCTCTAAGATGGAATTTCAGCTGTATCATCTCTTCTCCCACCTGCCTGACTCATTTAAATTGCCAACCGAAGCTGATAATCTGGTAGGAGAAACCTCACAGACTGCGCTTCTTGTCCGAGAGACATCTGTATGGGAGACGGTCCTGTTCAGGCAATAGAAACATCTCAAGTAGAGGAAATTTTCATTTATTAGCAAAAATTATAGCCTATGACTTTCCCTGAACTGAGCCTCTGCAGGGTCTGGGAGAGTTTGAGAGCACTTTGAAGGCTCTGAACATTGTCTGGTGGGCTGCACTGGAGGCCTTATATGAGAAATCTTCACAGTGACCCCAGCCCTGCCCAGGCTCACCTTTAGCAGATGGTTTCCATAACCAGGAATAACCAGGAGGAAAACAGTTCCCAGGCATTGGTCTCTCCCACAGCACCAAACAGTGCTAGGCTCCCAGGAGACACAAAATAAAAACCCGATTGAAAATAAACAATTCAGATGAGGAGATATCTGCACCAGAGCTTATAACTCCAAGAGTCAATAGACTCTAAAGCCAAAGCCAAAAGGCTGTTTGAGATGAATGGAAATGGCAAGAGAAACTTGGTCTAAAATCACCATGTAAAATTTTGATTTTAGGGCTGGGGTTGTGGCTCAGTGGTAGAGCGCTTGGCTAGCATGCGTGAGGCACTGGGTTCGATTCTCAGCACCACATACAAATAAATAAAATAAATAAAGATCCATCAACAACCAAAAAAATTAAAAAAAAAAAATTTTGATTTTATACATTTCCTAATAGTTCTCTGAGAAGCACCTTGATTATTGTTATCATAATACTCTAAATCTCTTATTCTGAAATATTTAGGTACATTTTGATAGAGGACAAAGATCATTGACTTTCTCAAATAAGTGTCTGTTGAGTGCCTACAACGTATAAGGCCTTGTGCAAGTGGGGGAGGTAAACAATGGGAAAAGGTTTGGGTCTGACCTAGAAGCTTTTGTGCTATTCATGGACACAAGGAAATAAAGAGCAATTAAAAAGGAGAAGTAGGTAGAGCTCTGAGAGCCCAGAGGAAATTTCTCTAACTTGATTTACAGGGTCATGAAAAGCTTCCTAGAGAAAGTGACATTATAACCTGCCCTTTTGTGGGTGAATAGGAGACAGCCCTGTCAAGGTCCAGGGTAAAAGCCCCAGGCAGAGGAAGGAGAGACAATCCCCAGCAAGCCAAAGAAGTTCAATGCATCTGGAGCCAATGACCTTTGACCTTCCTCCAATTTCATCTTACTGTTCCACAAAGTCTTTTTTTTTTTTCCTAATTAGTCACAACGTCCTTCTTTGAGCAGGTTTCTTGGTGGATGAGTGGGTGAGTGGTTGTTCTGCTCCCTTTCTTGCTAGCAGCTTTTCTGTGGTCACTTCTTCCCGGCCTCCCTGACAAGCCCACTCGTCCACACGCTCCCTGTGTTCCATCTCTCTGAACAAGCATTCTTACCCTGCCTCCCATCTATTTCCCACTTCTTGGCCAGAGAGTTTCTTTTTTAAATGCAAATTTTATCATGTCAGTCCTTCTATTTAAAACTTCAATAGTTTGCCTTTTCCAGTTTGAGGTTTCTGGGATTTTTCTGTTTTGGTAGCACTTTTCTTTTTTCCTTGCACGACCTCTCCCTGGGCTGTGATATTCTCACATGACAGTAGAAAAACAAAATGTGTAAGTCATCCTTAAGATCTGAGAATTATGTACAAAAATCCTATGCAAATTAAAACGATGCATAAATTTACAGGTACAAATACAAACTATTTTCAAATGATAGTGAGTCATTTAGCCCCTCGATATTTTGCTGGAAAAACATTGGCCATGAAAAAAAAATGGAGTCTTTAGGCTTGGATGAGCTGTGTCCTCCAGCTCTACTGGAAGACTGCAAGAAAGAAGTGACAATTCATTCATAAATTCTTACCAGCCTCTAGAGAAATCCAAGAATTGTCCTTAGGACTGTTGAGATCTATTCATTCCCTAGAGGAGTAATAGCTTGCAAAAAACTGTCAGTTGGACACCCTTTTTTTTTTTTAACTTCTTCATTTGAGTACACTATTTCCTTATTTGTGACCATGACAGGATTAAATGTTCAGGTAGATTTTCCTTTTTTTCTCATCTTTGAAACTTCCTTTTTGCTACCTTTACCACTGAACACCCTCTTTACTGAGTTAAAGTTCTTATAAACTTCCTTATAACATTCCTTCGATTATTACTGTAGGAACTGCTGGTCTGTACTCTTTTTGTTTTCTCCCCCCTGAATGACTGGGGATTGAACCTAGGTGTGTACTCTATCACTGAGCTACATCCCAGCCCTTTCTATTTTTTGAGACAGGTTTTGCTAAGTTGCTGAGACTGGTCCCAAACTTGTGACCCTCTTGCCTCTGCTACCCATGTAGCCAAGGTTATAGGTGCCAAGCTGGTCTCTAATCTTGATATGAAGAAATTCGAGGCAAGCTTCATTTATTAGAAAACAACCTGCTACTATCTCAGGATACAATTTGAAGTTCTGTCTTCCCTTGAATTTAATAATACCATCAAGGTTAAATTTACCTTGTCAATTTTTTTTTTACCTTGTTCAGAAAGCATCTTTCCAGTTTCTGTTCAGAAAGCATCTTTCCAGTTTCCAATTAAGATTTTTTTTAATGTGGGATGTTCTTCTAATAGATGGTGTATGTTGATTCTTTTTTTTTCCTTCCTTTAAAAATAATATTCATACACACTTGGATCTTTAAGGCAAACTTCTATTTGCAAGCTAACTCATACAAAAAGTGTGGTATGTCTGTCAGTCATCCATTTAAAAGTATTTGGAGAGGATAATTACCAGTCCAAACTCATCAGTCCTGCTAGGCCCCTGGTAGAAGGTCAAGATAGCAGCCAGGCACACTATCTGCATTCTAAGGAGAAATAGCCTTGATTTCCATTGTGGTTGGCTCCAGGGCTGTGGCGTCTGTTCATGTTCTAAAGTCAGTAATACCAGAACACGTGGTCGTGCCACTAGACCCGCTGGTGTGTGTTAGGTTGGCATGTATGCCCTTTCCTGTGTAAGCGTCACAGCTTGTGGTTGGCTAGACGTGCTTTCATAAATGCCACCCATTCCGTATCTGGGAAAGACAACCAAAAAAAAACAAAAACAAACAAACAAAAACAAAAACTGGATCCTTGACCTTGTTGCTAGAGCAGATCACCTGACTGGCAGAGAACCCACTGCTCACCCCGGAGAGGATGGTACTTCTGTTGGACATCCAGGTCAGGGAGGCCCCGCTTCTCCTTGGCATCATGTAAAATTTTCTTCTCTCCTGTGGCAGTGATGCTGCAGCCTCTTCTCACCATCTTTGAAATTGCTGGGTCTAAAATTAGGATGGCATGAGTCAGGTACAGCCCTCCTAGAAAGACACCATGTGGTGCCACCATCACCTAGTCTATAACGCCAGGAGCACATGAGCAGACAGTGTAGCAGGAATAGCAGCACATGCAGGTAGATGATTGAAGGTGCTGAATAGGGTCTGTGACAGGTGACCTTGAGGTTGAGAGGAGCTTTGGAAGGTAAACACCGTGTTCCTCCGAGCAACAGGAATTTCACTGCAGAAGGTGTGCTTCCAGACTCCCCTATCTCACTATGCAAAATCCCTTCCCTGAATAGGAATCCTGGGTGGTGAAGAACTCCTGTGTTCCGGGTTCTTCATCTGCAGAGTTACCTTTCTTCCCATACCTGCCGTGGCATCTTATTGCTTTGGGCAGTGATGCACAGTGGTTATTACCCTCAGTGGGGGCAGTTTTGCTCAACCTGAACCAGAGTTGAGGGAAAGAGCAGCAGTTTCTTGATTCTTCTTGATGCTTTCATTTGTCACATACACAGAGATGGGAAAGAACTAGGAGTGGAACAACGCGAGGTCTGGAGAGGTATCGCTGCTGAAATCCCTAAGTGATCCCCAGCCCTAGGTGATCCCCCGCCTGCTGGTGCTGCCTCATCCCGTGACCTTGTCCACCTGCCCTTTATCATTCAGCCACATTCAACTTCTTTCCATCCCTCAGACATACTGTGGTTGTGAACCTGGACTAAGGGGTGCCCAGATAGCTGGCAAAATATTATTTCCAGCTGTGTCTGTAAGGGTGTTTTTGGAAGAAGTTGGCATTTGAATTTGCAGGCTGAATAGAGATCACCCTCACCAGTGCAGGTGTGGGCATCCTGCAGTCTATTTAGAACTTAAATAAAACAGGTGGAGGAAAGGCAAATTTGCAGTCTCTGCTGAAGTGAATGTCCATCTGCTCACAGACATGACAGCTCCTGGTTCTCCAGCCTCTGGACTCAGACCATGACTCATACCACCAACCCCCTGGTTCCTGGGCCTCTGGGATGGGACTGGAATGACACCACCAGCTTTTCTGCACCTCTAGCTTCTAAACAGTAGATGGTGGGACTTCTCAGTCTTTATCAGCACTGAGCCAATTGATCATAATCAGTCTCTTTCTCTATGTATGTATGTAGCCACTTGTGAACCCCAACTGGAGAACATGCCATGTTCCTTCTCCTGCAAGACATTTACATGTGTTTGTCCCTCACCTGTCACTTACTCCATTTCTAATCCAACGCCTTCAACTAACAACTCCCACGCACACTTCTCATGTTTACCTTAAACTTCAACATGTTCCCAGGAAAATTTCCCTCATTCCCTATTTTAGGTCTGTGTTTCTGCCTCCCAATAATTATTTGGAATTACTTGTAAATGTCTGGTTTTCTTTCTAGTTAGTGAAGTCCTGAGGAGAGGGATTGTGCTGCATCCATTCATTGCTGTATCTCAACCTCTGAGCAGAAGGTGTAGCTTGAGGCACAAGTTAAATGGATGAGGAAAAGGTGTGAGGAAATATTAAGGTTTGATGACCACAAGCTGAGTGAGTTGCTTTCTTCTAGCTTCTATTTTCTCTCTGACAGGAAATGATTGATACATAAGAGAGAAGGTGGGTGAGACAGGTGGGATTTTGTTTGTTTTGTATTTTCAGGAAGAAATGGTATAATGAACCCCTATCATCTAATTTCAACAATTACCAATTTATTGCCAAACTTGTTCCATCTGTAACTCTACCTTGATTTTTTTATACAGAGATAACATTTACTTACTCCAAATCTCATCTTGTTAAAGTGTATGATCCAGTGGTTTTGAGAATATTGATGAGGCTGTGCAACTATCACTATTCTTAAATTCCAGATATTTCATCATTCCTTGGAGAATCTTAAGATCCTTTAGGCAGTTACTCCCTATTCCTGCCTCCCCTAGCCTCTGGTAATGACTAACCTACTCCTGGTCTATACGGGTCTGTCTATTCTGGAACTCATGCGACATGTACCCTTTTATGATTGGTTTCTAAACTGAGCACAGTGTTTTCAAGCTCCATCTATGTTGTAGCTTGTACAAGTACTTTTCTCACTTTAGAGCTGAATAATATTCCATTGTGTAGATATACCACATTTTGCTTGTTCATTCGTCAGTTGGTAGATACCTCGTGGTTTGCATTGTTTGGCTGAAAATGGAATTTTGAAGGTATAAAATGCTCAGATGTTAAAAGACAGAAAAGAGCTATAGAAACAGGAGCTCCATACCACAGACGGAACCTGGCTGTATTTGGAAATCACAGTATAATGCTGCACAGTTATGTAATATATAGCTAGCAGAAGCAGGCTCCCAACTCCACACATCAGCCCTCCTCAACCACCGGCAGCTCCTCTTATAATGACTTGTAGGTTTGGTAGTCTTCTGTCTGCCTGGGCCTTTTTCTTTTTTTCCTAAGTCTCATTGCCATTCTCAGTTTTTCAGTCTCAGATCAGATGTCCCTTCCTCAAGAAACCTTTCCTGACGCTGAGTTGGCGTCAGGTTCTCTAACACCAACTCCCATAGCGCCCCCACTGCTGCACCACCCTGGGACGTGGCAAAGGCTCTTCACCCAATACGTACAGGGAGAGAAGAGCAGGATACTAGCCAGGACTTCAGATATCATGTAGCAGTGGAAATAGGCTGTTTGAATTGACATCAGAGAAGGCAAAGTGCTTTTTTAAAGCAAAGAATTTCTATTGATACACCTACCACCAATTAGGGGCAAAGGCCTTTTTTTGTTAACTGGGTTAAATTTTTGACTATGTGCACTTTTAAAAATTACTAAATTATGGAAAAATCAGATTTTTAAATCAGCACATTTGATTTAAAAGGGATATTGCCTAGACTTGACCAAACAAATCCTTTTTTAAGATAGTCACATATAGAAAAAAAAAAGCTACATTTAAATCAACATACACCAAGTCTTCAAATGAATTTTCCTCTGTATAGAAGAAATAGCTGACATGTACAAATTCAGTGAGCTTGATCTATTGAAATATAGCTGGCAATGATCCACCTCCTTAGTTTGCTTTTAATACTTTATTTCTAAGTGCGTGCATCTTTAAACCAACTATATAGTTTGTTTTTATAAGAGAAATAGTACGAGATAGCCTTGAATTGACTCTTGCCTTGCAATCTAAAGTAGATCTTAGTGCAAGTTCTCCTGTGCTTATCTAATAATGAGGTTGGACAAAAATAATGCTTCCTCAGATTGCAATGTTCAAGGCATTCATTAAAGTTAATAATCAGTGCTCTTGTATAGAAGCGTTATGCCTAACGTTGATCAGCCCTTTATTGTGTGGAGTTTGCTAGAACTCAAGTAACAAGGACCTCTCCACAAAGGCCATCAGGTAGGTTTCCATGGTAACAGTCCTTCTTTTGTTATTCACATTTGTAACATAGATAGTACCGTAATACTCACCATGTCGTTGCTTAAGGAAAGGAAATGGAATGTTGGTAATGCCCCATAGTCAGGAAGCTGGTCTCTGGGTGCCGCACTAGGGATGGCATCATGGCTACTCAGGCTTTCTTTTAAGCAACTGTAAGGGTTAGTGTCAACAGCAGGGCTAGTGTCCCTTTGATCTTATTGCATATTAATTACGTAATTCACCTGTCCCACATTGTTGCTGTAGGGATAAATAGAACTGAATGACAGGTGCAATCATTTCATCAGAGCTGAAAAGAAGTTCGCGATTATACACTAATAGTGCAGTGTAAAATGATGGAAGAAAACAGCTCAACCTTTTAAGGTATAAGGATTAACACTGAGGATTAAAAATGTATTTTTGTGGAGTTCATGTATGTGTTCATTTTTCCCAGTGGCTCAGCAATTGGATTTACTCATTGTCTTTATTGTCTAAAATAAATGCATTCTGGTGAGTATGACCTTTCTTTGGTTATGAATTGATTATTTGAGCTCATAGGAGTACCTCTGGGCTTCATTACATAGCCTGCCTTGTTCTCACTGATGTTGACAGTAAAGTCAGTTAGTATTCAGTCATTCAACTCAGTCCTCCATTCAAAATAGAAAAATTTACTAAGGCTTAACATCATTCTGCTGCTCAGCTGTATGAAACATTACTTCTTCCACTTAGCAAGAAAATAAAGACTATAATTCTTAATTTTAATTTACCTTTCTCTTTCTTATAGGCTGAGATGTCCAAAAACACCTATGAACTAGTAGATCTATAGTGCTTCCATTTTAGCCACTTTAATCTGTGAAATTTCTACAAGATGTTGTGTGGCTTCTCCTTATAGATTTAGTCTTCAGTTTAAATGACCTAGGTGGGTACAACATACATGGGGGTATATAAAATTTTCTGTAATATACTAAATATATGTTTACATATTTAAAAAGAAAACTTCCATGGAACAGACAGTAGGAATTAATAGGGATTTAAGTGTGCATGTGGCCAATGAGGCAAAAATGGAAAAGAACTAGGATTGAGATGGAAGAAATTTAAACTAAATTAAGAGTGGAAGGTTTCCAGCTGGAAGTCGTCAGGAGGGACCCATCCACCTTTAGGGTGGAGGATGGGAGAATGTATACTTTCCCTGTGGAACAATGAGATTGAGATCAGGGCAAGGGAGAGACGAAAGGTCAGCAGGACTAGAAACTGGGGAGAACTAGGATCTAAAAGAGGACTTCCAGTGGGTAACATGAGAGGGTAGGGGCAGAAACAGAGCTAGAGCATGCAAGAGGAAGAGCTGGGCCCGGAGATTCCTCTGTTTCCAGACAACTGACATTGAGTCACCTTCCTTGGAAGAAGGAGCATCTTCCATTGTTTCTGGAGTGGGCCAGACACCACTGTTTTCCCATTTACATGTTTGCTTCTAATGGACAGAAAATAAGAGGTTGCCTACATTTGGAATGGAGTCACTGGTATTGAGGTTGAAACACTGCATACTCTTTATACTAAACCATCTTCTATATGGACTTAACTTCACTCACTGATTCACTTGCACCACAAATATATACGTGGTGCTCACTAGTATGGTTGTTCTAGCTAATAGAGACTCAAGAATGAATGATTCCTGTGGCAGAAACTCAGGAAAACTCTTTTTGCTTTTTGGCAAGTGGAATGAAAAAATAATCATTTTGAAATACATTCAGTGCATTCTCAACTACAAAAGCCTTCTTGGAAGGGAAGAGGAATTTACCAGAACATTACGCACCTGGAGAAGTATGAGTGTACATCTCTAGTCATCCTGTCTCATAGCACATGGACACAGGCTCAATAAAAGACTAAAATTTAATAATAAGATATATAACACATCTTCTTCACACCTACTGCCATATTAACAGAGCTTCAGCATAATAATAGCAGATTACAATGGAGAGAGCTGCAAGACACCAATTCTGTTTAAGAAGGAGTTTTTAGGGAAACAAAAGGGGAAAGAAAAACAAAGACACTAATGTTAGTTGAATCCTCTGGCACTGTGGCTATCACAAACATGACAAACAGACCCAGGCATAGAAAAAGTAATATAAAATCTTACACTGGTATACTCTTACCAGCTATACATTTAGCTTTCAACAACAACAAAAAAATGCAAATCTTAATAGATAAGAAAAAAAGTATAATGTGAAGAGACAAAACAAGCATCAGAACCAGATATGGCACATATTTTGAATTATCAGGCAAGGAATTTAAAATAATTGCAATTAGTATGTAAAGGATTTAATGTAAAAGTGACAACCTGCAAAAACAGGGGATATTGTAAGATGAAAACTCTAAAAAAGAATAAAAAAGAAATGCTACAAATCATAAACACTATAACAGAAAGAAGAATGACTTTGACAGGCTTACTAGTAGACTGGACATAGCCAAGGACAGAATCAGTGAGTTTGCTGATATGTCAATAAAAATTTCTCAACTGAAATGAAAAGAGAAAAAAGAATGGAAAAGATGGAACAGAATATCCAAGACCTGCAGGGACAATGTTAAAAGGTATAATATAAACAAAATTTAAATATCAGAAAGAGAACAAAAAAGAAATAATATTTGAAGCAGAAATGGCTAAGTATTTCCAGAATTAATGACAGACACCAAACCACAGATCCAGATCCAGGAAACTCAGAGAACATCAAGCAGATTAAGCACCAAAAAAATCTATACATGTTGTATTCAAGCTACAAAAACCAAGGTCAGAAAAACTTTAAAGAGTTCAAAGGGGGAGAAAAGTATCTTTTACTTGTAGAAGAATGAGGGTAATGTGAATTATAGACTGTTTCTCATCAGAAAACACATAACCTAGAGGAGATTGGAGTAAATGTTTAAATTGTTAGGGGGAAACCCCATATCAACTTAAGATTCTATATCCAGTGAAATTATCTTCCAAAAGTAAAGAAGAAGTAAAGATTCTCTCAGAAAAAAAACAAAGGCTGAAGGAATATATCACAGACCTGCCCTAAAATAAATGTTAGAAGATGTGCTTTAGGAGCAGGGGAATCACACAGGTCAAAGACTTAGATCTAAATTTTTAAAAGGAAGAGCATTTAGGAAGGAATAAATAAAGGTAAAATGTTTTATTTTATTCTTTTTTTTTCAAATAGTATAATACGTGTATTAACCTTTTTTAATTTTTTTATTTTTATTTTTTCTCAAAAATTGCATTTTAATACATGTTATAAAACATAACAGAAAAAAACAAATTTTCAGAAGCTGTACACACTGTTCACTGAAAACATTTGTTGAGGCAAATAGAAAAAAATTGTTACAATCATAATTTTTCTAACTTTTCACAAAATTATAAGCAGATTAAATTCTTCATATTAAAGTGCACCTTTATATGCACTTTCAATGAACAGTATATATATATATTTATATATATTTTTTATCAACCATCTTTACTATACCCATTCCCCTTTCCTGCCCCCCGCCTCCCCCATGTCGTGTCCAGTGTTTCTCTATTTCTCTTATGTTTCCCATTCCCACCTCCCTTATTCATCAGCATCCACTAATCAGAGAGACCATTCGGCATT